>VXAX01007160.1:75503-112838 GCA_013399835.1 Leptocoma aspasia
TTATTATTATTACATGAAAGAGCTGAAAAAAGCAAGACTAGAGAATTCGTTACTTTGAAATAAATCAATAGCTCAGTCCTAATCTGGAATCCTCTGGTTAGCTCTCATTGCTTCACATTAAAAGGACAGGAAAAGGAGGAGATAGGGGCATATAAAGGATCCTTATGAAGGCACAGACAGGTCTTTGCCCATACAGCAATAAAGAGATGGAAAAAACACCACAGAAATCTTGGGCAAAGGGAACATATTTAAGTGCAACTAAAATACTCCAGTTTGAGCTCTATCCTCAGAACTCAGGAGTTTGATTTGGATTTAAAGTGCACCCCAAGAAGACGAGAGAACTAGAAGTTCAGTAAATGAGATTCCCACCTTCAGCTACTGAAGTTTTAGGTTACTGTGGTTCAATCAGAAGCCATGCAGCAACTTCAGAAAAAGATTACCAGGTCACTGTCTGACCAGGCTATTTCTTAGACACTTCTGAAGCCTTTTGACAGGATGCTTATCTAAAGCTCACTGATTTAATCTGATTTAGCAGTTACAGTGCTGTGGTTAACAGAAGAGAAAATAGAAGCATAATCTATATTACATGGAAATCCCTGCATCCATGCCATTCAATTTTAAATGGCCAGAAGTTTGCATTTTGCTGATAAAGCATCACTGAAATACAAACTGTGCTTCCTGAAATCTCCAAAGTCTATTTTATTGACAGCCTAAGAGACAGAAAATTTGGGATTTTCACCAAGACGCACTCTAATAACTTCTGGAGGCTTATTTGACTACTACCCACTTGAATTTTGAATGGAGCACAAGCAATTTAATTTCTTTAGTAGCTTGAAGAAAGATGAAACCACAAATGGAAAGAAAAGATGGCAAGAGAAAATAAACAGATAATGGCTTATATGAAATTGAGTAATTACATCCTGCATTGTGCTTCAACTGCCAGCCTCAGCCATCCTACAATCCCACTCCAGTGTTTAATTCTGAATGCTGCTGTCCTGTCCCTGCCAGGATTGATTTGTTTTCCTGCATCCCAGATGCTTTGGAAAAGAGGGTTAATTATCTTGCCATAGCTGCTGGCTTCCTGGCACATTCCTGCAGGACTCACTCAGGCTGCAGCTGCTCCATGAACACCAGAGAAGGAAAAGTTAAATAAATTGTGCCAGAAATTAAGACCATGCTTCAGCAGCTGCAACAGTGAGGAGGAAGAGCAGGGAACCCATCTCAATTCATGTGTGGCTCCAGCCCAGGGAGCTGACTGGGAAAGGCCAGGACAGGAAGGCTTGGCACAGGGCAGATAAAGCTTTCTGAATACAAGAAAAGGGACTGAGTTACTTCCTTCAGGGACCCATGGTCAAAGCACAGCACAAGTAATCTGTCTGCACTAGGTTCCTCTACCTCATGTCAGAATTACAGTCCTTGGAGGAAGAAATCCTTTATTTTTAACAGGGAAAGGCTATTATGCATTAGGAGACTAAACAGAACACAAATATTTTGCTCTTTTAACTTGATAATGCAGCTGTCTAGAAATGGATTGACCCTTTATCAAATCAGATGCTTTAGCAGTAGAACTCAGGGGCCTCATCATCCCAAAAACCCTGAACACCTATTTGGTTCAGGCTATTTTTAATTGACTCTGGTTCTAAGGAACTCAAATGGCACCCTAGAAACATCACATTATCACAGGAGTGAGCACATCTGATCACCCCTCCCCACAAGTGTCAATATTAATGGTGCAACTGAGAAGATACTTGAATTTCACAGCAAATCAGTCACGTAGCACACTTCTCTCTGACTGGTTAGACATAAAAATAGACATAAAGTAGACACAAAACCCTGGAATGGCTAAAAAACCCACTGGTAGCTACAGATGTGGGAATGCAAGGTATTTTCAAAAAAAAGGAACACACAAAAGAATCCCAAATATGTTTAAACGCATCCCTGAGATGAAAAAATAATTGAGCAAGAAGTGTTCATGTTGCCAGACCTCGATGCATTATTTAACAAAAGAGACTGAATGTCTCCTGCTAAGCCACCAGCACATTCAAACAAGTTCAAGAGCTGTTCACAAGAAAACACACAGCAGGAAAAGGAGCAAGTTGCATTTAATTACAACAAAAGGGTTTCAGCCAGTAACAAGCCAGCTTGCCCCCAACTTTATCCCTTTCTAAAAGACAGACTTAGTGACACCACATCCAGGTGTATCATTCCTTTCACAAAGCAGGACATCCAAACACGACCTCAAAGGTTTAAATCTTCTCTTTCATCACCCTAGCAATACACTCCATCTTGCTGTGGTGGTACAGAAAGTCAAAAAACAACTCTTCACACTTCTTGCATACAAGGAAAAATAAATATAAGCAAGAATTAGAGTATCATGAGAGGAGGAACATATCTCCACCTCAAAACATCTTTACCCCCAATGAAAGGTGATCAACTGGAAAAACAAACAAAACATCACCAAGAAACAAAACCCAACAAAACAAACAGTGGGACAAACGTGAAGACACTACATTGTGAATGACAGCTGCTTACAAGCAGGGAATGTGCATAGCAATGTTCAATGTTTTGCTTGTGTGACTTATGCAAAAGAGAGGGAAAAACCCTGCATTAGGAGACCTTGAAGGTTTAATTTGAATCTAACAAGTGTGGTCATTCCAGTGCCAAATGAGAGACAAACTTCACTCCCTCTGGAGCAACTGAATCCTGCTCTTCAGAACAGAGCCCAGACTGTGGGCTCTGCCTGGGCTCTGTTCTAGAGAGCAGCATTAAAGGTGAACACAGACCTGTGTGTGGAAGAACACCAACCTCATTCCTTCCTGAGCACAAGCATGCATTCTTGTAGGCCCAAGAGGAGACATTATTTTCTTTTAACAGCAAAACACCAAGGAATCTTTCCTGTTCTCATGAATACATGAATAAGATGGTTATTTTTGTGGAGAAAGAAGCTTGCACAGTTCTTCAGTCTGCTCTCTTTTCTGCCTTACATGGCACAGGCTACTCATTTTGCATATGGGCCTTGTAGCTGCTATCAAGTCCTCTGTGATACACCCAGAACCATGCTCCATTTGAGCTGGGAAGACACAGGAAAGATGCCTTTCACCTGAACATCTTAGGCACTGAATGCTGTGATCCACTGAAGACACCAAAACATTAAAGTGCATTCCTTTTTATTTTTTTCTGGTTTTTTTTTTTTTATGAAACCTGAATGTTTTAAGGGTCACTCATCCCACACTGCAATTTGAAAACAGACTGTTTTTAATGCTCAACTACAGAACATTCAAGTTGATAGAAGAGAAATGAGAGACTGGGAGAGATCTTTTACAGTTAAAACACTAAGCAGCACAGAACATTTCACCAGCAGCAAGATATGGCATGGGGACTTCTGAGCTGGAGCTGTCTGGAAGCAATTCCTGGGAAAGAGCACTGGGGCTGGAAGAGTCTCAGCAGTGCCCCTGAAATGAAAGTCTTTGCCACCTCACAGACAGGAGGCTGGGATTGCTCCACACCCTGTGCTGAAAGAGCTGCCAAAGAGCAGCTGGTTTTCAGTTCCCAGTTCAGACACATTAAAAGCCTGATGTGAACACCTAAAACACTCATTACCTGAAGCATGAACAAAGTGGAGGTAGGCAGGGCAAACATGAATCCGTGTGGATGAGAAAACCTGAAGGACATCTGACACATTTTCCCTTGTACGACAAGGAATATTTGCCTTGAAATTAAGAATGGGGAAAATCCAGTCTGTACTGAAAGATGTGCAGTGCCCACAGCCTGTAAACATCCTACAACATCACCTCTCAAGGACAAGCCCTCTGCACAAATCATCTTGCATAAAGGATGGATATAGATAAAATCCATAAAGACAGAACAAAGAACTTGTGGGATAAAGCATAAAATAGCTGGTAAAGTAACTTCTCTGCAAGGACTAAGAACAGAACTGAAAGAAGCCCTCAGCAATCCACTGCAAATTCAGAAAGGGGAACACACACAGAGCCTAGGACAACAGCTCCCAGACTCCACTGCCTGGATTCCTCTTTCCGGGGGCTTAGCCCAAATAAGACACAACTCCAGTTCCAGAAGACAGGTTTCAAAGTACTGGGACAGAACAAATCATGTCCAAAGAGAAAGATTTCTCACCTCATTAATTTCACATCACACAGTCAGTTACTTTACCTGAATCCCACTGAGATTACCTCATGTTAAGCTACAGACAAGCCAAGACTATTCACTCAATGAATTCTTTCACGGTCATAATAGATGTTTCAGATAAATCAGACAGAAGAAAACATTGAATTAACTGTCCAGGTATAAAAAGATATGGTGGAGGCTTTCTTTTTGTTTTAACTATTTCTACCACCTTGGTTTCTATTGCGATCCATGTTGTCACCCCCCACAACTTTTACCATTTAGTATGTCATAACCACTGCTTTAAAAAAAGAGTCAAAAGAATATGTTAAACACCAAAGATTTACATTTAAATCATGGAAAATGAGGATGAACACATTGATACAGGCTTGCAATTTTAATTTTTAAAAGGCCCCTACGGTGGGACTAGCTGTAGATGGCATCATGCTAATGCAAATGGAAAATAGGTTTTTTTAGAAAAAAAAAAACACTTTAAATAAGTATGAATTCATACCATACACGTGTACATACTTAATAATTTTCTATGTTAGCTCTGTTTGAACTATAAATCAAGTCTGTACTACTAAAAGTTCAGTATGTGCAACATTAACCCGATCAAAGCATTTTATAAATACAAGCTTCTTTTTAGTATTGCAACATACTTCACTACTTAACATACTGAAAAACAAGTTCTACATTTAAAATTCTGCTGTAATAGTTCTATGTGCCAATTAAGACTACAAATGGAAAAATACTTGCTAATCTTTAACATTTTGAAAATGCAAATATATTTCATTTTTTGAAAAGAAACAATCTTGTTTATCCTACTGGTGCTTCTTTAGACATTTGAAGATACTACACTAACAAAATACAAACTTTGTAGTAAGCTTACAACATGTACTTCTCAGAGGCAAAAATAAAAAAAATCTGGTTTGTATTTATGAAGGAACATCCATTTATTATAAAACAAGATAAAAGATATTAGAATAAGTTGAAACAAGGCAACATTAGAACAACCACTTTAGAGCTTTGTGAACGAAGTGTAGTTTTTAACTTGCAAATCCAGGTGAAGGTAGCTCTGAACATGCTGTCCTCTTCTCTATAAATGGGATGAAGTAGAGAAGCAAAGCTTCAAGGTGTAAGGGTTGGAGCCATCTGTGAGGAGACAAGACAGAACACAGGTGGGCACAGCTCTCCTGCTGCTCCACCTTCCACAGCCTGGCAAGCTCACCAGCCCTGTGCACTGCACACTCACACCCCGCTGGGGTTTGCCTTTTTCACATGGAGAGAGAAAGCTTTTCTGCTGTTGCCAACTCCCCAGACTGAGATAAAACTGAAATTGTCAACAGTGTGTTATCCATACTACCTTCAAAAATAT
Source organism: Leptocoma aspasia (assembly GCA_013399835.1). Lineage (NCBI taxonomy): Eukaryota > Metazoa > Chordata > Aves > Passeriformes > Nectariniidae > Leptocoma > Leptocoma aspasia. The sequence goes on from VXAX01007160.1 coordinate 81,004, forward strand.
CCTGCCCCTAAGGTCTGTTGTTAAGAAGGTGGACCAAAGGTGTGGGGAATAGAAAAGATTTAAACTGTTAACACTTCACAGGGAGACAAACTCATAACAGTTAGGAGCAGGGAGTTTAAAATAATATTAGACACTGGCCTGGATTCAAAATTATGTCTGGGAACACCTGGAAAAATTCAATTTAATTCAGTAAACTGTCTCAATTGTAGAGTGCAGATCTGGCCTATTGTGTACTTGTTTAGCAGGTGAACTCACCCCACTCTGTTCTTGCTAGTTTGGAGCTAAATTCACCTTGGCTTCACAATTTCTGGTTTCAAAGGGAACATGCTACAGGAGCAGTAAATTGAGAGCAATGAGCTGAGTAACTTAAAGAAGCCTCTGTTCAAGACACTGCAGATTTCTCTATATTTATTGTGAAAGAATCACAGAAGGGTTTGGTTGGAAGGGATCATCTCATGGATCATCCAGTTCCAACCTCCTGTCATGGGCAGGGATGGCACACACTAGAGCAGGTTGCTCAGAGCCCCATCCCATCCATCAGAGCAGCGTCCAAGCCCAATCCCTGGCCTGGAACACTTGCAGGGATGGGGCATCCACAGCTTCTCTGGGCACCCTGTGCCAGTGCCTCACCAGCCTCACAGTCAAGAACATCTTCCTAACATCTAAAACCTAAATCTCTCTTGGTTTAAAACCCTTACCCCTTGTCCCATCACTATTTGCCCATGTCAAAAGTCACTCTCCCTCTTTTTTACAGGCCCACTCTTAAAGCACTGAGAGGCCACCATAAGGTCATCCTGGAGCCTTCTCTTCTCCAAGGTTAACAACCCCAGCTCTCTCAGCCTTTCCTCACAGGAGAGGTGCCCCAGCCCTCTGATCATTGTTGTGGCCACCAGAACCCTCAACTCTTTCTCCACAGAAAAAAAAAACAAACTCTTTCTCCACAGAAAAAAAAAAACCAACTCCAGCAGTAAGATCAGGAAAATTTACTTACTTGGGACTCTTATCTGGTAGTGATTAAGTACAGTGAGAGCTTCCACTGCATCTGTCTTACATTCCCACTCCAACAGACCAGACAGCGTTTTGGCAGAAGCTGTCAAAATGAGAAATAAAAACAGGAAGGAGGGGATCAGTAATGTCTCCTGACAGTGCATACTCAGATCAAAACTGGAATCAAGTAACTTCCCAAACAGGTCAAATTTTACTTACGTTTTGGGTCAAACACTTTGTATTTAATAAAGCTGAGAACTTCATGATCCTCACATAACTGTCACAAAAATAAAATAAGAGGTAAACCTCCAGCAAAAGTGCACATAAACAAATTAGCAAAAATTCCAAGTTCCTGGAAGAGACACACAAAAGGAAGATTCTGACTTTTTAAGAGAGTTTGCAAGAATTTATGGCAAATCATTTTAAAAATATGTTTAGATTGGTAACTCTTTAGAATATCATTGTGTAGTATGTCAAACAAGGCTCCTGTATCTGTGATATCACTGCTATCTCCAAAAACGTATTTAAATAATAACAAGTTCTACTTTTTGACATTCCTAGTCCAATACAGTAGCTCTGAAGCTGTACATACAAGGACACCACTTGGGAACCAGAGTTCACTTTCAGACAGAGTTGGAAAAATATATTTTATTGAACTAAAAAAAGAACTCACTGAACTGTCAGCAATCTTACCATTGCCTCCACTTAAAGAGGCCCAGTATTGCATGTTTTAAGCATCCAGAGTTCATTTAGGATACAACTGTGCCAAGGGTCCCCAGTGCCTGTTTGTCTCCATTCCAAAACATCCAAAGCAGCCATTACAGGGAGTCAGTGGATCCTTTGTGAGTTGTAGTTCTACCTTTCATGTATTTGGCTTTGTGTCTTCTCCCTTTCCTCCAAAACCCCCCCCCACATTAAGCTCCTCACTTTATTTTCAATACTTTGTTTCTCACATTAAAAAAATATAAATAAATGAAATTGAGGCAGTAACTCCAGAATTGTAAACATATCCAGAGGGGCTACAAATGTATTTCAAGGAACAGCTCTCTTCCAGTGGCTCTGCTATAGCCCACCCAGTTACTTGATTTTAAAAGCAGCACCATGGAAAGCCAGGAGAGCCCAGAGAGCACTGGGTGTCAGTGACTCCAAGTGCTTACCTTTACAAAGGTTTCCTCAGTCACACACAGGGGAACATTGTAATAATGCAGCACACAGGAGGGTGGCTGGATGATGTTCTTGGAGGCTTGGCCAGCACTGGTGAAGCGATTGTTCTTACTCATGGCAAAATCCTTGTAACTACTCGTGCCATCCTCCAGTTCAAATATCTGGCTTGGAACTACTGAGTGCTGCTTGGAAACACTGGAATTTGAGGATAAAGTTTCTTAAATAATTATGGCTATCATACTTTGCAGATTATTATCTAACTAGGAAAGAGCTGATGTTTCCTTATAATAATTTGAAATAGATACAGTCAGAACAGGATGGGTTGGATTTGACACCTTCCTTAAAAAATGCAGAAAGGATGGATAAGACACATTAGGGAATACAGTTCATTAGTGGCCAATCCATGTAATGACAATATGCTTTATGAATGTAAATATGTAAAATTATAACTAGTAATAAATCTTAAAGTGGTTGGGGTTGAAAGGGACCTTGAAGATGATCTCCTTCCAACCCCCCTGCCATGGGCACGAACAGCTTCTACTACAGCAGGTTACTCAAATCCCATCCAACCTGGCCTTGAACACTGCCAGGGATGGCACATCCTCAGCTTCTCTGGGCAGCCTGTGCCAGTGCCTCACCACCCTCACAGTAAAGAATTGCTTTCTAATATCTAACCTAAATTCACCTTCCTCCTGCTGAAAGCCAAAATAAACAGCCGCAATTTGGAAATCATAACTCCAGCAACAATAACAGAGTAATGTGATATGGTTCCTTTGAAACCTCAGTCCATCTGCCCACTGGTGGACTATTAATCTGATAAAACATATTTACCAGACATTGAGTCTCTTTCCAAATAACTTGACATTATTGAGATGTGTGACTGCTCTTTCTACAGCGTATTCATCACCCATTTCAACCAGTGCTGTGCCCGGAATAGTCTTCATAAATTTCACCTAAGACAGATAAGGTAAAAAAAAAAATTACATTGCAACAAAGAGCTCAACCAATAGTTTTATAAAACATTAGGATATATTTTTAGACAATCTCAGGCAGGCTTTTTTCAAAGCATTTAAAAGAACTGTAGTAGTTTCTAATTATGCCTTACCTTCTCAATGTTTCCATACAAGCAGAACAGGTTGAATACCCTTGAACAGTTCATCTTGAGCTGATGTAACCCACTAACCATGACAACTGACCCAGAAGGATTCCCACCATGCATGTAAGAGGAGGATGCCTGTGGCAATGGATAAGCAACAAGTTCTGGAGTGTCCCGAGATCCCATTCGGTACCGGCTGGGCAAGGGCAGCAAAGGGCCATGGGAGCCTAAGGAGATGAGAGACCATGTTCTGGTGTTGTTTGAAATCATTTTCACCACTTAATCCTGCATCAAAGCCCACATACATAATGCATACTTAAAGGAGAAGTAGAAGGTAACAGCAATTGCTAAAAAAAGATATTCCAGTAATTACAAAAATCATTATCTTCCCTGCAGCGTGCAAAATATTTGAACATACACATATCAGAGGAAATAATTAAAATCAACATTCAGAAAGATTCCCATCTACTTACAGAGCTACATGTCTTTCTTTCTCAAGAAAGAATATGACAAAGTCGGGCAAACAAACCAAAAGGAGTGAGACAGAGGTCAGGAGATGACACAGCTCTTTTTCCCCAGAGACATGAGATTAAGTCAGAAGCCTGCCTTTCTAACAAAGTGCTCATTTGGAAGAATCAGGAATACTTAAACCCCCACATTAATGCAAAATGAAGTGGTCCTATTTTCCACTATAGATAATGTGACAAGCTTCACTGAAATAGGCAAATTTTTTTCCCTTTTAGTGATGAGACACTACTAGTAAGCAATACCTCTGTTCATAGAAAATGTCAGTATTATAGACCAAGGGGAGGATCCCTGCTTCTCTGAGGCAAAAATAATGTGAAACTCACATAAGCCAAGTATAAAAGGAACCTTTTGTCTTTTTTTTCCAAAGAAAAAACCAGTAATGACAGGGAAACAGTGGTATAGGAGGAGATGGACACGTTACTTAAGGTAGAAGGATGTATCAGAAGAATGAAAAAAGAACATCACTGAATCAAGGCAGGACATGGAAATACTGGAGATTTGAAGAACCTTTGGAAGGAGTAGGTAGGATGTCAACCCACATTGTAAAATATCATAAATACCTTTGCAAAGAAAGAGGCAAGACAAATCACACTGCACCCGACAGCTGAGGGAGTAAATAACTAGAAAAGTCACACGTGAGGGGGGACATTTGTTTCTCCACCCTGAGGTCTTTGCTCAGCAGATGAAAGTGACAGCAGGTCTTGCCTTACAGAGAGCACTGGTAAAACACCAGTACTGTACTTTATAGCACAGTCACATAGCTGTACCTTTTCTGAATCACCTAAATTAGAAGTGCCAATGCCAACAATTCCAATTCATAGCTTTGCATGCAGAAACATCAGAGCTCTCTGTTGTACCAAACCACTGATCACGCTATATTGAGCAAAACATGCCATTTTCTAGAAGAAAACTGCTTTCCCAATCCAGATATCATTTTCTACCCATTGCCAGGGTGATGGCAACTGAAAGGAAACTTTCTTCCAAGGAATAAACCTGTAGAGCTGAATGCTTTGGGTGACAGAAGAGGTGAGGCAATGAGTGCACGTGGATTTCACTGAACCAGCAGTGTTTCAGAAGGCAGACTGACAGCACTGCAGGTGAACTGCTCACGCTGAAGGGAACCACAGCCAAGCACTGATTAAATATTTAGAATTCCACAGAGCATGTACGAAATCATAACCAGCTGTCATCCCATGTTACTTACCATAGCCATCATGTCTAAAGGATGATGGGTGCTCTCCCAAAATAGCTTGTCTCTGCCGGCCCTTCCCTCTGTCTAACGTGGGGAGGGAAAGAAACCAGTTTAGTATGCACAACCAGGCACTTGATTTCTCCAGTTAAGACACAAAGCTTCTAGTTAAGAAGTGAAAAAGTAATTTGCGTCCTTGTTAATTTTATAAACGATTTCTCATTCACTCTATGTCTAAAAACACAAGCTGTAGCCCTGGGACACCAAAATTAAAAGACTGCCATCTGTATAACAAATTGCACTTAAGTTGATTGGGGGCAGTGGCCAATGAGGAGATGCAGACATTTAAAGTTTATGGAGATACCCAATAGTTCTCCTAAACAGACACCACACATTAGTATAGAAAACACCATACAGCAGGATTTACCCATGTGTCTCTTAAAACAAATTTGAAATGCAGTACTTTTGAAAGACAGTACCTGAATCATAATATTAGCTTCAACAGCAACACATTTTCAAAGTGGGCTTCTTTCAAGAAGTTTCAGCATAAGCCAACAACAACCTGTATTACATGGTTTCATAATCAGTAAACAGAGAGCATTACATATGTGTACATATATATTTACAGAACACCTACTGATTTATGGGCGTGCTGAAAGGATTGTACATTGTGGCATTATCAGCAGCACATAACAGTTCAACTGAGGGAAAGTATCACTGAGTAATGCACTTAAACAACAGTCAATCCTTTAAGAAAACCCAGTTCTCTAGGATATAAAGTTAAGCAAGGGGTCTACGTTAATGGAGGGAAGCAATGCCTCACAGCCAAAGCTGTATTTTCCAGTCAGATCCATGCTGCATGACAAAAAAAGCTAAACTTCCAGATTTCTTTGTGGTAAGCAACAATTATTTTCTTACAATTAAAAAAAAAAAAAAAAGTCAAATTGAAAAGATGGGGCAAGGCATTTATCAGTTTACAACAATTCTCAGGAAATTTAAGTATGACTGCTGAAAATAGTAACTCCAGCCCAATGCAGTTGGAGGTATTTTCCCCAAAAAACAGGAACTACTTGATTACACAGCAGTGGTAGATGAAAACTCATGTGGCCCTTTCTGCTCAGGATTTTGAGGCCAGGTTCCAAGTCAGATATTTACTTTGGCAGTAAAATCTGAAGAGAGAGCAGTCCTGAACACTTTGAAATACATAGAAGAAAGATTACTGTTGTCAAGTTTACTTTTCCACTCCCTTTTCAGGGTAACAGCTCTGGTTCTTGGCTCTAGAAAGCACATGAGCAGTCAGATCAAGTATTTTGAGCATTTGAACTGCATGCAGTAATCATCTTTCAGAAAAATCATTTCTGTAATTCAAATCTGTGGAACTAAATGCTTTGAAACTGCCCACAGTAAAATATGGTCAAGCATCACATTCTTCATATAAAGAATTCTGTGAGAAAAGTTTGAAAAATATTTCCTCCTCGTGGCGGTGCAAGTCTCTCCTTGCTCCATGCTTGTTCCTTCCTTGAACAAAGCTCCTGGGTTGTGCCAGTACAAATACTTGTGTAAACAAGCACTGAAACACGAGAACTGACCTGTGTCAAAAATAATTCTGAAAGGAAAGGTTCTTTATAATCTTGTTTAAGCTTGGATTCCTTGATTTTTAGTTTTGTTTTTACATCAGGTCCTTGAGTCACTGAGCAAGCTGGTATTACCACCAAAAGGAAAGCTCCAAACACTACAGTTTGAAATTTCTGGCTAAAGGCAAGTAGAATACTACGGTGGGTTTATTTCATTCCATCTCATGCAATATGAGTTCATAGCAGCAGGCACTTGCAAGGAAGTTTACTTTAGTGAAGAAAGACTATGGGCAGTTTATTACCATAGAGAACTAAAAACAGTTCTTAAAAAATCATTAGTAAAATGCATTTCCTTCCTAACATTTGAAGGGCAGGTGTGAAATTCTGAAAGGATTTATTGGCATGTCTGTCCTTGGAATGAAATTCCTTTGGGATAACATCTTTGCTGCAGTGAGAGCCCTACAGCTCAGACCACACTATGTTCAAAACCCAAATAATGCTGTTGCAAGAGTGAGTTGAAGGACAAATACATAAACTCTTTCAAAGAAAACCCCAACTCCTGGATTACTTTATGGGCAAAACTGCTCTAGATGCCTGTTTGCTCAAGTACATTTCACTGTTCACTCACCAATTTATATTCCCATTGCCCACATAAATGGATGTGGATCATAGTAAATGAAAAATCATGCTACATACAATATGTAATGATTGAGATAGATATATATATATAAAATACAAGTCTAATTTTTTTACTCTTATGTGAATAGAGACAGTAATAAAAGAAAAACAAAAGAGCAGAATTCGTGTAAAGAGCAAGCCACACCTATCCTAAGTTTTTCATTTTCCACTGTTTGCTCAAGTTTGGGGAAGTTTTAGTTCATACAGTCATACCTATCTGCAGACCAATTACATAAGGCATTTAGATCCACAGTGTTACAAGTCAGCCTCCAAACACTGCAACGATCAAAAGATACAAGAGTCAAATTAATCCTTTCAATTTTTCAAATTTAAGCCTTTAGATTCTTTTCTTGTCCTTGAGTTTCTTCAGAATCGCTTTTCTTTGACTCAAGAATTTGAGAAAAAAATTGAATCCCAATACAAATAGTCACAATCTACAAGCTGCAAGCAATACTGTAGCTCCCTTGTTAACTTTTTACAAGAACTTCATGTTGAAAAGCCAAGCCCTAAGGTTTTTAGTTGTACAACAGTTTCACAAGCCCAGTGTCTCTGCAGAATTACTCTGAAAGTGCAAATCCCTTGAGACAGCCAAAGCCCTGGCTCTCATGTAGCCTTTGATAAGTAGATACTAATCTTGGTCACATTGTCTTCACTTTTCTAACTTTACATTGAACATATTATTGTACACAGGTTACTGAACACTGCACTCGACAGTTACAGATTTTTGGTTATTTTTAAATAAACACTTTACAGGAGTTAGGCTAGACAGCAGTTTGACTGTACATATATAATCATAGTTTCCACTGACATGAGTTAGGCTCGGAGAACTTTTACAGCTGAGTACTTAAGAGACAGTATGCCTGTACCAAATATGAATCTTCCTATTTTGTTACTTAAGTTTAGCTGAGGGGACTTATTGGTATTGCACTGCTCAGTTCCAACTATCTGCATATAGGGATTGAACTTCCCTACTACTAAACAATATTTACACTGTTAAGTCTGAATGCAACTCTCACATACAGCAAGCAATAAAAAGATTACAACGTCAATGATATCAACAAGAGGTTCTTAATTTTGTAGGTTCTCGATTTTTCAGTGGTAATTTTAAGGGAAATAAGACCAGCATACATACAAACTTGAACAGAATGGGTACAGTCTATCATGTTATTCATCCCACACAAATCTGAAGTACTGAAAATGTCCTCCTTTAAAAACTTGTGGTGGTGGTGCATGCAGTATGCAGACAAGGTGAACTGCAAGTCTGAGGTTTTTCAGAGGGTTTTTTTGTTTGTTTGGGGTTTTTTTTTTTGCTGATGCCGATGTGGTGCATGATGAAGTGTAGAGTCAGCCTGCTGAAGTCCTCTATCCTTCTTAATGCCTTGTCCAACATAGGGGAAAAGAGTCCTTTCGAAGGAGAAGCAGTGTGCAAGTTTGTAGTTTATAAGGAATAGTCTGTGCCAGGTTTCCTCTCCTCCAAAGAGAGAGAGCTGCTTGGAGAAATGCAAGTCCTTGAGAACTGCGGAGGTGCTTGGAGGTGTGGGCTCCTTGTTGCACTAAGTGGCTCAAGCACACGGCAGTAGGGGGCACTAGGGCTCAGGGTGAGGTCCCTGCGGTGGCACAGCCTCCAGCAGCACTGGCCTGCTCTGGGAGGACTGCTGCCACAGCCTGACCACGTGTGGAGGGCTGGCATTAGTACAGTCAAACAGCTACAGCGAGAACGGAGCAGAACCTACCTCGGCGGCCCAGATATGGCTTAGTGTAGTCCCAACTATCGTTGTCGTTCCTAATGACATTAAGTCGAGTTGGCTGTTCAAATAAAGTAAAAGTGAGAGAGGTTAAGCTTTGACTATATGCATCTGGTTTTGACTAAAATTAGAAGAGAAGGTCCAAGCATTACCCTTGCATATTCAATTTTTAGTGTGCAGCATCCTGCATAGATATCTGCTCCGTTGAGCGCAGCCTTCGCCTTCTGGGCACAAAACACTGATTCAAACATACACATCATGTTAAGGATCTTTCTCCCCAGGTGTCTCATTCATGTCCCTTTTATCTGATAGGGCTTTACTTCTGCAGCCTGCAGGTATTTCACTATTGTATACACTACAAGAACTCCACACAGACTTACCACAGTAGTTACTTTACAGCTAAAGAACTAAGTGTACACCCTTTCTAGCTCATTAGCCAAAAAAACCCCACATAACTAAAAGAGACTTTGAGTGAACAAATACTCATCTTGCCTCAAAACAATACAACAGGCAGATGCATGTACCAGGCTCCAACACTTAAGGTATTTTATATGCTCCCCATACTCCAAGATTAGTTCTGAGATTAGCAGAAAAATGTGCCTGAGCCTTGGCACGTCACAACCCATGGCCTCACCCATACTCATGGTGTCAGAAAGCCTCACCTTTGCAGCAGAACAGACTTTTTGCACCATGTCTTGATAACATTTAGTGACATTTTAGAAAAAGTCCAAAACAACATGATGTGCCTTGGTTTTACCACATTCCTGCAGCCCAACTTACTCTAAAGTGATGCAGGTTCACTGTGGAACTTAAAAATTAGGAAAGTTAAGCTTCCCAGACCTACAAGAAACTGACACTGGCCAGAACTGCAGAAGCAATGGGTACTTCAAGTAGCATTTAAATTTGAGTAAATTTTTGAACTTTTCAGATAAGGCTTGTCTTGAAGCTCACTTTCCTTGCCACCCCCAGCTGTTTACCTTGCTGCTGCATTGCTTCACTCATATTTGTGAGTTTTCTTTCAATTGCTGGCTGGTTTCATTTTCAGTAAAAGGCATGTTACAGAATTTAATTCAAAGGACATAAGGATGGTAGTTTCTGAGTCTGTGCAGGACCCTCCCCACAACTTCCCAAATCTCTCACAAGATGAAGAATAACGCCCAAATGTGCAAGTCATCTGATCCTGACAATTCCATTTATGACAAACTTAACACATACAGTAAGTCAAATTATTGTCTGTTAGGACACACAGTTTAAAATTTCTATATAGATAAATAGCAATTTGGTTGATTTAATAGAAGTTAGGTAGTTTCCTTTGTCTGGAAAATCATCAATGCAGCCATCACATTGGTAGCATCTGAAATCACAAAATAATGCCAAATAATTTGGCAAATTTTGTCCAGGTAACAGTTAAAAAATGGATGTAAATAAAGCTTTAGGAAAAGGGCTGTCAGAGTTTCATAAATTAAGGCCTAATCATATCAGACTTGGGACTTGACAAACCACAGCAACACAACAATTTTGAACATGCAACCCAAAAACAACTTAAGGTTGCGAAGAGAGTAAACAGTATGATAATAGAGCAGGGAATTTCTTCAACACATGATGCCCAAGAGTCAAGGTCAAGGATGCCTAAGTTGCCCTTTGCTTTATAGTCAAAATAGTAAGACAAGCAGTTCATACTGGGACTATTTCAGAAGAGTCTGAAAAAGATAAACTGCACCTCTGCAATCCCTTGCCCATTTCCTGAGTATCAACACAGGCAGAAGCCACGATTTTTGTGTATAAAGGTCAATATAAGGGGTTGTCAAATCTATTATATAATTCATGTCTGCAATTTTATTAGGCCTGAGGGACTATATAAACGTGGTTATCAACCACTGTTGACAATGCCATTTTCCTACAAAGATGAAATATGTAAGTACTACTTTGTCTTATAGACATACAAAAATTAGAAGTTACCATGTCTTAGAAATTAAGAAATAATTTTGTCTCAAATTCACATGGTATTTTTCTGACATTTGCATGTTAAACCCATTTGGAGTCAAGAACCTACAGTAAAAAAAAAAAATCACACCCAAAAAGGATATTCAACCATGGCTTGTATTCCATTTCTCTTGAATATAACAATGCGCTGAACTTTTCCAACAGGGTTGCACACAGTGTACAAAACATCCTAAGGAAGAAGAAAAAAAAACATTTTAGTCAGATGTGAAATTCCAATCACTTTTGGTCCACAGAACATTTGCTTGCAGTGGCATTTAAATGCCAAAGAGCAAAGAAAAGGCTTGTTAGCTTTCCATTTCTTATTTTCCCCTTTACAATTAATACATTAATGACTGGCATTTTAATGGATCAGTATACTACAGGCAATCAAATCTGAAAAACAGGGAGAGACTTCCATAGGAAGTATTCATGCAAATACTGGTTAAACAAGTATCTTCAGCTATGCTAAAACCCAGTAACTGCACCCATGTCTCCAGCTCTGCTGCCTTTGCAGCACTGCCCTGCAGTAGTTGCACCACAGCAGAGAGACAAAGTGACACTTGTACTGTAGCACGTTTCACAAGATTCCAGCAGCTGAGTTCATGTTCTTTTCCAGAGAGTAACCAGGAATAGTTCAAAATGTAAACTTAGCTCATCAAAATGAGAATTTCAACAGTTCTCATTCACCTGAAGCAAGTGGGTGTTATGCTCCTTCCTTTCTTTTTATCTAAACCAAATACCTCCAAAATGATCATTCCAAGATTTTGGCGTACCACCTCAGGTTTATTTGGGGGTCAAGAGGGAGAAGTGGCAAAGGAAGTAGGTATAATATTTATTACTATGTTTTGCAGAGTAGAGGAGCAATTGGGAGGCAAAGGAGTAGAGGGCATGTGAATTTCTTAAAACTAAAACAAACACAGCCCACACAGCCTGAACCCATAAAAAATAAGACCTGTGAGATCATTTACAGCACACTTGGCAGCACAAAAGGCTGTTCTCCATCTCTCCTCTTTGGGAGAAGAGATTCCTAGAAACTTTTCAGCTCCATGTGACATTAATTTTCATATGCCTTTCCTTCACCATTTGTCCCTCAAAAAATTTCTTCACATCCACTTAATTAAAACAAAAAAAATTGTCTTTCAAAACGTAAGGCCTACTCAAAACCATATCAGTGTCATTAGCCAGCAGTCACACACACAGCTGGATTTTTAAATTATGTCTCATAATTCAGCTACTTTATATTACCAAATCAATCAAGTGACAAGCTACAAGACACAGTCATGAGGGCTATTTATTAAAAAATTAAGCACTAACATTATATACCTACTAGAATATCATAATTCAATTGCCAAGGCACACCACACCTTCCTCATGCATGTGGGAAAGTCTCTTTGAACAGACAAATCCCTGAAAAAGTTCTGCCCAGAGGTAAGGAAACAAGGAAACTGAACTTCAAAGACCTGTAGATGACATCTTGGGCAGAACTTTTCAAAACACCAACACCCCCCGTCACAAAGGGATGAAAAGCAGCTAGGAATTAAATACAGTTAATTTGCCCTTCTTGTCCTTTGCTGTTACATCCCTCAAAAAAACCAAAATGTTCTGTAAGAGAGAGAAGCTGATCACAATTGTAATTTTAGAACAATTTTGCTTCTGCCACAAGACGCCTTTGAACAGACTGATTTCTCTCCAAGAACTCTGTCTTGCTTTTAAAGTAAAGCTCTTAAAAACTTCACAACAGCTTACTGCAGTTATTCAGACTTGCCACTTAAAACTGGTTGCAATTTTTCATCTCTTTTTTCTAACTGTAGGTCAAATTTAAGAAGAGTGTTGAAGAGGAAGAAGTAGTATTGGGCTTTGTGGTTTTTTTTTTTTTTTTTTGAGGAGGAGGGATGTTTGGTTGATTTTTGTTTTCTTTTGTTGAGGGTGGGTTTTTTTCATAATGCAGACTTTGCCTGAGGCATTCTTAAATTAACTATTTTTAACCCACTGGACAAGTGCAAAATTTGTATTTTTCTCACCACATTTTTAGCTGTTATGGGCACAGCTGCTCTCCCCAGTTGCTGCCTTCAATGAGCTGTGCTGCTTGCCAGTAATTCTGGAAACCTGCCTGCTTCTGGCACTCATTTGTATGTGCTAAAGAAACAGCTGGGGGCAGTGGGAAGGAAGAGGCTGGGGGGGTTGTTTGTTTTTAAAAGGGAGCTACTGTGCCAGAGGCTTCATCCTCAGAATTCCCATGGAATTCTCCTAGCCCAGAGCCAGGCTTCTGCTCCCAGTCTCTTCACGCACCCAGCTTCAACTCAGCAGCTCACACAAGGCAAATCTAAAATGCATGAATGAAACAGAGTTTCCAAAATTTGTATTACAGTCATGTGCACAGAATACTTTAACTCAGTCAGTGGATTTGTTCACACAGCTCACAGCAAGTTTGTTTTTAAACACTAAAAAGCAACTCATACCATGGCAAGCTCTTCTATAAAGAAAATTGACAGGAGAAAGAAAATTCATCGCTCACTGACAAAAAGCTATTGATACTCTCAAGATAGTGAGGCAGAAAGCATGATGTGGAACTGACTACTTGAGGTAATTCAGGAATACTAAGTTGCAGTCAATTTGCTCTCATAATATACAGCACATTAAATAAAACTTAATTCTTGCATGAAGTTACTTGGTTCCACACACCCCAAACTTTGATTGATCCACATCATCCTACATCCCTAAGAGAAGTCATTCATACTTGTATCATAGTACAGTATTTTACATTTTTTCTTGAAATATTTCTGTGCAATTTAACAGCTACTATAAAATCCCCTATGAAAAATATAAGCATTTAATGCATGATAAAACATAAATTCTTAAAATAACAACAACAAAAAAACCTCTGTATCTTAAAAAATCATGTACATGAGCCATTAATAAATGGCAATAAATTAGGTTGCAACTGTATAAATGGTACAACTTGAAATACTAAAAAGGAAAATATGTTGGGCCAAATAAAAGTGAGGAAGATTCCATCAAACTGAAGTTGATAATCAGAAAATAAAGGTTTCACCTTTCCACAAAGGAAATACTTAAGAAGGACTGCAATAAAATAACCCTTCCCTACTGGAAAAAAAAACTTGCTCTTTAAACATACATCACTCAGAGCCTAAAGGCTCCATAACAATCTTGATGTTGTGGCAACACATTTGGAAATACTCCAGAAGCATGCAGCAACTTAAACATTTCAAAATCCTCACTTCTGAAGTCTTCAAATGCATTGCAAAACATCTGTGTGAGACTGAATCATCTTGAAGAACCTTTATTTAAGAAGATGCGTGTTAGCCACGTGAAGACACAAAAAAAAAAATAAACATACCACTGTAATTGGGTAGAGAGGATTCTGAATGGACAGCAGGAGAACTTTATTGCCACCAGAGGGGTCATCCGTGTTCCCTGGGCGAGTGATCCTCTTGCTGGTGGAGTAGTTGAAGAAGGCCTGCTGCCCAGCAATGTACACAGGTTCATCTGCTGCAAATGTCACACATTTCTTTGCACTCTCCACGTTTTCAAACTCCACCAGAGCCTGGCGCTTGAACGGCATCATCATCACATAGCTGGGGAGGGAAACACCACGCTCAGGCTCCCTGCTCACCCAGAACAGCTCCCAGGTCCCATCATGGGCATTCCTGACATGCTTTTCTCCAAACAATCCCTAACAAAGACATACCATATGGTTCCAAACTTCTCAAGAGCTTCCACCAGATCTGCTTCCACGACAGATTCACACAGCCCTCGGACATGGACCACAGGAGAAACAGAGACTTTGTGATGACTTCCCCCGGCATCCTAGCAACAAAATGACATTTTAAATTTCAACACGGAGCAAGGATGAATTAAATCCTATCATTAATTAAAATTAAATACTTGGTAGACACTACACTGGGTCCAGAAGCAGCCATCTAAATGCACAATCTAAGCATGCGTTAAATAATTTAACTTTTCTTTCCAAACGGATTGCCAAGTTCAGTTGCTGAAGTCTACTTAAAATAAAAAGCTTTTCAGATTTAATTAATCTGTTTGCACACACAGGATTTTTCTTGTATTAAAAAAAAGCAGCCATTTAACGCTGATTGAATTGCAGGAGGTCTTACACACACCCTATTCATTAGGAGCATTAAAAAAAAAATTAGGACATGTCCAACAGCTAAAATATTTCTGACACTGCTTGCTGATGCCGGTATTTTTTTGAAACGGGCTGGGAGAATAAAAAAGCAAGAACAAATGAGGGCCATCCCTCATTGTAAACTGAACGCAAATTGAGTATTTTTCCAATGCTCCACAATGCAAGAAAATGCCAGCTCTGGATTATGGTTGAAATAAACCCAACCTCCCTTCTAATTCTGAACACACATGTTTTGAAAAACTCACAATTTCTGTACAGATGGGGCTCTTTTCACCCCAAGGCTGACTACTGTTAATGAATCCAGACATCATACATTAGCACACAGAATTCCCACCATAAATATTTTTCAGAGCTACTTTCAGACAGGCTCAGTTCTGTGCAACTGAAGAATTTGGGTTGGAATCAGCTCATCTTTCCATGAAAACCCTGAAGTAAGGCTGAAATTTACCTTAAATATTCTAGGACACAGAGGGTAAAAGAAAAAAAAAAAAAGTAAGCCAATAATGACATATGATCAAAAAAAAGATTAGAGATAATAAAGGGTACACTAAAATATACTGCAAATACCCAGCACCCAAATTTCATATTTGTAACAGCAGTGTGAAGTTGATGCATTCAAATTTAGTGACTACATCAATGTGTTCCATCTAACAGATCAAGTCATGTTGATTTTTCATTTTTTCTTAAGCAGCAGCACATCTTCTGGAACTTGAGAGAGATTCTCATTTGTAGCACAAAGGAGCACTGAGCTCCAACAATTAAGTAACCACAATGATTGCTACTACTGTTAGACATTCCTCTCTTCTCCGTCCATTTGGGCTACAGATGCCAGGAAAAAACACATTCCAGATATCTACAAATTGAGTCTTGTGTGTTAACTCCTGTGGTTCCATGTACAGTTCCCACTAAACAATTACAGATTTTTTCTTTAAATCAAGGATTTGACCATTCTGTTTGAATCAAAAACCAGCACTTCAGGCATCCTCAGATGTCAGAACAATCAGCTCTGTCATATTTTAAGTTTACCTTACATTTTAGTTGTTTGCAGTACAAAAGCATTTTAAGTGGCAACACGTTTCTTTGAACAAGCGCTGTGGCAAAGCTGGGAAAACACCAGAGGTGATATTTGCATAAGTTACCTTGTAGCCTGAATCAATCAGCGCCGGTGTACGGCAGGAGCACTGATCAAAGCAGTCACCAAAGGTTAATACTTTGAACTGCAAATGCTTAGGCAATTGCAGAAGGAACAGAACTACAGAGATTTTATTTTCAGCTTATACGTTCTTAACCCACATACACACCTTTCAAAGCTGAAAAAAGCACCTGAGGAAATCTTCAAGAGAAAACTAACAATAACTACCACGTTTTCCTGCAAACCCTATTACTCTTAAGATGTTGAGATAACAGTGCCTTTATTTACAGTCTACAGAACAATCAAAAACGATTACATCAATTATTCATTGCCCTGCATACTTGCTACTATATTAAGATCCCAGTTTGTGCCAGGGGGATGCATTTCCTTTTAGGTTTCTTTAATACACTCGAGAAATCCCATCTAATATTATTTCTGTCTAATCACATGGCGAATACAAGCAATGATTTGCTCATTGAAACAGACTAACCACAAGGAATAGTTAATAGCAACTTAGTACTTACTACTCACTACCTTTTTGCACTAATATCTCCATAAATCACATCAAGCTTTTCAGAGAATGGATACTCAGAAGAGTATTTTACTCTCTGTCCCCTTCCCAGCTCAAACTTCTGGTTTAGCTTCAGTTCATGTTTCTTTGTTATGCACATCCCTTCGTATTTTTATCTACTAGCAGGTATTAGTAGATACAAATCTTTCTAATAGTGCAAATTCTCTCAAAAATGAAGACTTTTACACTTGCATCTTCAAATCCATTATCCATAAGTTACATGAACATGTACAGGTATCTGCACTTTTGCAGAATATCAACAAATACAAATTTTGCTTTCTGTTATTGTTACAGTAACGTTTGGCTTTCCAATCCCAATTTCCTTCTCCCAAAACATCATATAGAAGGTGTTCTTTTAGCAAGAGATTTAGAAAGAACCAAAAACTGCCATTATAGTAACCTGTGCAGCTCAAGAAGCATGGAATAAAAAAAAAAAACCAAAAAACTCCCCCAAAACAAACAACAGAAAAACAACCCACCCAGCCCCCAAAAGAGCCCCAAACACAAGGAGAGATGTCTCAGCCACCTGCTGTGAACTTAAGGACTTAGCTACAGAGAATTTCAGAACCACTTCTGCACACAATCAGAGCGTCTCTGTTCTAGCAGCAGCCTCAAACCAACACTCACAGAGCACAAGTGAAAGATGGGGACACGGGCCACAGGTACACATCTGGGTGCAGGAAAAGTCTTCACAAAGGGCAGACACACATCTTACTGTCAAACAACTTCTGCAGCTCAGTATCAAGCAAATCTAGAATGACCCTGGATTTCCTCTAGAAGGAGAAATAAAACCACCAGACCACATGAAAAACCAAACGTGTCTGCAGAGTGTAAGGTGTGCAGCTAAGGTCAGAACATTCACAGCTCATCCAACTGCTGCTGGAATGTATCCCCAGAGATGAACAATGCAGGATTTTGACCAAGATCTCACAGCCACTGTATCTTGAAAGCTGCATGTGCTACAGTTGGCACACAGACAAAGGTTACATCAAAGCATCTGCTCACACTGACTAACAACCACCAGTATTTCTCTGCCTACAAAGGAGCCTTTCAGTAACTCAGCTCCCACGAGAGCACAGAAACCCCATGCAAAACTCCAACAGCACACTTGCACTCCACCAAAGCCAGGAGAACACAGTAGCCAATGTTATGGCTGTACCATTTATATATATATATATATATATATGTATGTATGTATGTATGTATGTATGTATGTATCTTAAGGGCATTTGAAAGCTCAGTCATGATTTCTTGAAGAAGCATTAGACTGGACAGAAAATGCAGTTAATTTAAATAGATCATGGAACAGACTTCCTGATCAAGACCAGTAATAAGGACAGAAAAGGTTTCCCTCAAGAAAGAAACCAGCAGCATAAAAATGCTTACCCTGAAACAAAGCTGAGGCACAAAGGGAAGCACTGACATATCCAAGCAGGTGAAGTACAAACAAGTGACTTCACATACCTAAGACTGCAACAGAAGCAGCTTCAAAGAATGGCTGTGGCATTTTAACATCCATTTTTTGGTGACCTACTTACCTGTAGAGAACATTTGAAACAAATCAAGGGTTTCTTGCCAGCTAATTAGTTTGCCATTCCAAAAAGAAGAAAGTCATCATGGGCTGCAGGACAATGCCTCTCTCACTCATCAACTCCAAATTAGAATTTTCTCACCAACTTTTTGCACAAAAATGTGTCTTTTATCCTTTCTCCAGTCAGGTATTTTCCAGTCAGTATACTCATATTAGCCCTATTAATTTGTACTTCCTTTTTTTGAGCATTTGCTTCTTTGTCTTCTCACTACTTACCTCCTCCATCTCTCTTTTTTCCCCTCTCTGCAAAAGGATGGCCCTTCTCCTTCATATTCCCTCCGCCAAGTACCTAAATATACTCTTATTTAGTTTCTCACCATTCAGATTATCTCACTCACTCTCAATGTTCTCCTCTCTCTGCATCCCTCTTAAGTGGTCTGAAATTTGTTTTACAGATACAACAGAACTGTTGGTGGGTAGGGGGAAGTGTCTCAGAAGAACCAAGCAGACGAGACAAAGGTAAGGTTCCAGTTATATATCCTGGATTTGTGCTTTTTTTATTGTTGCTGGTTGGTTTAGGTATCATTTCTCTTTGTTTATGTTCATGTCTCATTTCTACCACTGTGTCCTTTCAATGATTTCAACTGCTTCAGAAAGAATGCCTGCACTATGACCCCTTCTGCTAACTCTGAATTGGACCTGAAATGGTCAGGTATTTGGACCAAATCATTGTCCCAAGTCCCTTCCAACTGAAATAGTCTATTCTATTTTCACACCATCCCAAAACAAACCCTACACAACCTAGCATCATCAGGAGATTTGGCCTGAGATACTGGAAGAAGAACCAGCCTGAAGGTAATGTTTTGGGGTTTTTTGTTGGTTTATTTTTGGTTTTTTGAAGGAGGACAGGGGAGGGAAGATGATTTACATTTACTCAAAACCAGCTTCTAGGATGGACTTCATTTAAGAAATGGACAAGTAACTGCAACTCTTGCATTTAGCTGCTGTTAGCACACT
This sequence comes from Leptocoma aspasia, assembly GCA_013399835.1. NCBI lineage: Eukaryota > Metazoa > Chordata > Aves > Passeriformes > Nectariniidae > Leptocoma > Leptocoma aspasia. Next base: position 100,364 of record VXAX01007160.1, read on the forward strand.
GCCTGTGTTAGGCACAAAGCAACTGGGTTGCAAGGAGAGCTGCTCTCCTTGTAGCACCCAGGAAGTTTCAGCAGAGTGGCTGAGAAGCTGCAAGATCACATCCCTGTTTCACCTTGCAGCAGCTGATAGCTCTGTTTGTGCATTTAGACACCACATCTCACTTCCCCAACCGTAAGAACAGGGATAAAAGATCTTCCTGGCTTCACAAGAATGCTTAGGAATAGCTATGTCAGAGACAGTGAGGGAACTGGATGCTACAGGTTGTGTAAATATGACATTAGTCCATAAAACTGACATTTAAGGGAGGGACAAGGGATGGAGCTGAAAGGCTCTCAAAATTCCCTTAAACACAGCTCTCAGCCCACATTATCCCAGTGTCCTGGCCCTCTGCTACACTGCAGCTCTGACAGGGCTTCAGCACCACTCAGCACTGCTCCTGCAAAGGGCATCTGTGCAAACCACACTCTGTCCCACTGCATGCTCCTGCAGGAACACATCCTGGTCTGCTCCTGGCTCCTCAGCCTGGAGATGAGCCATGAAGGAGAGGGTACACCCCTGCCTCACGAGAAGTGTCCACACAGGTGGGAAACACAGGAAAACAAAGGGCAAAATAAATGCTGGATTCCCTCTGGATCTCACATAGATTTCTAGGCAGCCTGTTCAAAAAATCAAACCAAAACAAACCCCACAACAACAAAATACACCAACCAAACCAAACCAAAACAAAAAGAGGCATGAAGGGCATCTTCAGCCAAATGCAACAATCCCAGAACAGGAAACTGCCCCAATAATAAATACAGCCCAGAAGGGTGACCCCACCAACCTGCCAGAGAAATCCTAGCACAAAAGAGCTTTTTTACAAGGGCATATAATCCATGAGTGTACAGTTCACTGATATTCCAGGGCACATGTGAGGAAAAAAGAAATTTAAAAAATTTTTTAAAAATTAAAAACAAAAAAAAACACAAAAAACACCCAAACAACAACAACAAATCATAAGGCTGCCAGACTCCTATCACTCTTTACCCCGATCATCCATTTCTTATCATCATTTCACCATCATTTCCCATTTCTCCTCCTAATTCCCCACTTACTATAGCTCCTCCTACTTATTTTTCTGCTCTCTTCTGAGCAATCCAGGACACTTACACTTCTTCCCTCCTCTCAGCCTACCTTCATCTTGTATGTCTGAACCACATACAACTTTTATAAGCTGAGAACATTTCCCTGCAGAGGAACAAGTAAGATACGTCACAGAATAAATAACTTTCCTGCACATTTTTGTATGTGTTAGAGAAAAAAAACATGAAAATTCACATTAACTAACTCTACTGAATAGAACTGGCATTTTGCTATTAAAAGCTTCACATAAAATTACTAACAAAAGCACTTGGTCATTCACTTTTCATATCTCCATCTGATGTTACAGCTTATGCTTAAGAAACCAGTTTGATCTCCAGCATCAAGACAAATCCCGCCCCTCCAACAGTGAATCTGTGAATACAGTTTTGCCAATAAATTGGCAATGACACTGCCACTGCCACAACCAGCTGCCAAAAACCCGTCATGTTCTTGACTTGCTAGACATTTGTTTCCGTTTCCTTACTCACAAGCCTCAGCACACGCCATGCTTGAGGTCCAAAAGGTGAGGTTATGTACCCCATGCTCTCACTGCCCTGAAGGGCAAACTTGGGTAAACTGAGACATCATGAAGCCACTCTGAGAGCCCACACAAAGCCCATAGAGAAGGAAAAAGAGAAATACAAGAACTAGTTGATTTCATAAAAGTACTGCAGAAAAGAGGAAAGGCAAAAGCAGAATCTCCTTTCTACTTGAAACACTCACTGCATGGCGTTCAGCTCTCCTACATAACAAACTTTCCAGGTAACTCAAGCAAGGTAACTTTCAGCACTGGCCTTTAAGAGAGAGCACATTACCAAGTCTTGACTGCAACAGAAATTATGCTCTGTCACAAGAGAGTTAAAAGTTCTCTCTGGAAATTTATTTTGTTACAGTTTATCAAGAAACTTTTGTAATAATGTGCTGGTTTGGCCTGGGGTAAAGTTAATTTTCTCCATAGTAGTATGGGCTGTATTTTGGATATGTGCTTGAAACAGTGTTGATAATACAGATGTTTTCCTTCCTGCTGAGCAAGAATCAAGGCTTTCTCTGCTGCTCCTGCGGCTCCACATGTGAGCACAGCTGAGACAGTGACCCCAAGTGACCTAAGGGATATCCCAGACCCTATGAAATCCCACTCAGCATGCAAAGTGGGGGAAGGAGAAAGGACAGCAGGATTTTCCTCACTTGTACCATTTGATTCCCTCCCCCATCAGCCCAGCAGGAGTCAGCTGTGCAGTGCTCGGTTGCAGGAGATGGTTAAACCACGACAACAAACTGAGCAGGCACCTTCTCTATCAATAGATCTAACTGATGGAGAAATGGTAACAGCCAATGCTCCCTCATTAATTCATCCCAGTGACAAGCAAGTTCATTTTAACAAATCACAAAACGGGTATTTCAAATTTCAAGCTTTGTCATTAAATCAATGTTTTCTTGATTTGGCTTATTCAAGTAAGAAACAGAAAGAGCCATCAAGAAGAAAAATGGTTGTAATCAGATGGAAAATTAGTTAGATAAGGAATCAAACAGTAGACAGAACTGTCTCGTTAGCTCAAATTTGTGGGTCAAGGACTACCTTGATACTTAGATGCAAATTCACGAGAAAAAGGTATGTAGCAAAAAAGAAAGTGAACCATCGCGCTCATAGCAGTCTTCGTGAGGGAGGGAGAAAGTAGAATTAGAAATTAATTTTAAAAGGAGACAATGGTTCACGATCAGCCTTATCGCCGTATGGTGCCAGACACAAAGGTAGAGCGGAGGATGAAAGAAACCCTCGGCCGCGGCTCCAGCCCCGCCGCCACCCCGCTCGGTGTTTCTATAGTTACGCTCAGCAACAGGGCCGGCACAAAACTTGCAATGGCGATACCGCGAAAGGCACCGAGCTGCCCGCGGAACGGCGGCGATCCCGGAGCTCCCAAACGCACATCCCCCGCGCCCATCCATCCGTGCCCGGGGGCGGCGGGGAACGAGCGCTCGCCTGCGGGGGGAGCGCGGACCCGGCCGGAGCCCCCGCCGTTCCCACCCCGCCGGAAGNGCACGGCCCGCCCCGCCCGCCACACGGCCCCGCCTCCCCGCCCGCCGCCGGCGCCGCCATTGGCTCCGAGCCTAGGCGGGAACGGGCGCGCCGCGACGATTGGCCAGCACGCGTGTCCACCAGGCAACAGCGCGGTTCGATTGGACGGGGAGCGCGCCCGTCACCGCGCTGTGGGGCCGCCTCGGCCCCGCCCCCCGCCGCGGTGCGTGAGGGCTCGGCCGGGGAGAGGCGGCGGGAGGCGCACGGAGGGGCCCCNGCACGGAGGGTCCCCAGCGCACGCCCTGCGCCCCCGGGGCCTCTTCCCGCCCGGCCACCACCGCCGCCGGCTGTCCACGCCGCCTTTGTCTCACTCCTAGAGCCACCGGCTGATGGGGCAGCGCGGGACGCGGACCCCGGCGCTGCGGTCTGCCCCGAGCGGCGCGGCCGGTGTGTCCCGGCTGCGAGGGCCACGGCAGCCGTGAGTTACCAAGGTCACAGAGGCCTCGGTGAGCCGTGAGACCGCTCCTCACCACCCACACCTGGCCCTCGGCCCCGAGCGAGAAGCTGGTGCTGTTTCCCGTGGGCCGATGGGGTCCGGTGTCCAGCGGGTGAGAAACGGCGGCGCCCTCAGTGTGGTCCCTGCGAGCTGGGTGAGCTGGAGACCTGTCTGGACAGCTGGCACTGTAGTGCATGCAGGTCTGCTTGCTGGCAAATGGTGGGGCTGGTCCGGTTCCTTCTTCAGGGCGATGTTGGTGAGGATAGCTACAGGAGCCCCTGCCTGTCTGCACAGAATCATAGAACCTTGGAGCAGGCCAGGCTGGAAGGGAGCTGGGAAGATCATTGGTCCGACTTTTGTGGGAGGGAGCCCGGATGAGATTATCGAGCACCCTGGCAGCTTGGAAACCTCCCGTGACAGGGACTCCACCACTCCACTCCACCACATCCCTGTGTTCCAGTCATTGGTTCTTCTCACTATAAGAAAATTTATGTTGTGCCTTGTTTTCTCCATGTGGTCCTTTGCGAGCAGAGCCTCCACCCTCTTTGTAGCACTCTGGTATATTGAGATTAGCCCCCTGCCTCCAAGCCTTCTCTCCTCCAGGGAGATGAGATGTAACTCCCTCCGTCTTTCCTCCCAGGGGAGGTTGTCCTTACCACCCAGTTTAGTGCTATCGGCAACCTGGGTGAAGGTGGCTTCAAATCCATCACCCAAATCCTTGTGGAGATGGACAGCGTGGAGCCCAGTGGCAATCTCAGGGAGACCCCACTCGCAACAGGCTGCCACCCTGAGTTAAAAACACTGATCACGACCTTCTGAGTGCAGCCTGTTGGCCAATTTTCTACCCATCTTGCAAACCACCTAACCAGTCTGTGTCTTGCCACTTGGTCCAAGGGAAGGCTCATCGGTAGAAGCAGATGAGAAGACTTCCAGTGTTGTAAGTGGCTTACAGGACTTTGTAGCTGAATTCCTTTCTGTGGCTGCCAAACCCAGAGGGATGTGGAGTGGAACCCTGCTGGAAGTAGATCAATGGCAAATGGGTATAGGACTGCTCTTTCAGTTGAGCAGCCAAACAAGAGGGAGGGAAATAAGTCAGAAGACAGCCAAAATAAATATTATTTTCTTCTTCCTTTGCTGTGTGTGTGGGGAAAAATGAAACCCCCCACACTTGTATCAGATAAAATGTTGTTCAATCTGAAATGCTGCTGGTAAGCTTTCTGAGCTAGAAAGGAAAGCAAATGGTGTGCTGTTTACTCATTTTCAGTTATCCAGAAACACAGTAATAAAGGCACTCCTCCAAGAAGTTGGAGGAGGTTCAGTTTTCCAGTTCTGCCTGGCATGATCTGAATTTGCATCTCTCAGATAGCTCATCTCACCATCTCCTCTGCAAGCACATACATCTGATTTAACTCAACTTGCTGTGTTTCTCACCTTCTTGTTTACTCTTTGGTCTTTGTTTTTCAGTTTGTGTTTTCCTTTCAGTATTTCTTATACTTGTACCTATTTTTAACAAAAAAACCCTTGCAACTCTGAGAGCACACAGCCCACAGGGCTGGAGCTGTGCACACATCTCTTGTGGTTGAAACAGTCAATGAGGAACATGCCATCTGTGAACACGAATCTTTCTTTCCTTGGCACTTCTTTCCAAATACACCACTGAAAATTCTGCTATGGACAAAAATGCTTACGTGCCAGATGAATTTTCTAGTAAATTAATTTTGTGTGATAGGGCTCTGGGATTTTAGCAGACAGTTCCACCATAACACTGCAAAAAAATAACAGCCTGAGAAATCACAGAATGTACCAGAGTCAGAAAATTGCATTGGAACACTGCAATAATCAGATTTTCTTTAATAATTAAATTTTCTTTCCTGCATGTTTTTAGAACTGCTTTTCCGAAAATGAGGAAATGACATACTGTTTGACCAAATTCTTATTTACTCAGTGTTCCCTGAAACAGAAGAGTTCCACCCTGCTTCTGTGCAGCACATGGGCTCCAGTGCCACCAGGCAGCAGACCCTCCTTTGCTGACTTAGTACAGAATTTAATTATCCCTCTGTGGAGATGTTAAGATACTTGAAATATTTAAGTTGCAACGTTGAGGCTTCCACAGTCAGCTACTGTGGAAGTCTTGGAGCAGACATTCCCTCTGTCTGTGCCTCATGCACTGGAAGGGAGGGAAGGGATATGGAAATACACCCCAATTGTGTAAGTTTGAAACTGAGCATCTGACTCAGCAGAAGGATTTCACTGTCATGTTGCTTGTCAGACCTTCTTTTGTATAAAAAGAGAGAGAGAAGAAAGATGCTAAAACTGCCTGAAATAGATATTTTCATACAATTTTTATTACCTGGAGCTGACAAACAGAATTCATGGTTTCAGTCCACTACTGTCCAATAAGAATAACAATTGCTGTTGTTTGCTTACCACCACGCAGTCAAGTACAACCACATAATTGCAGAAAGAGGAGAACAATGACATGAAAAAAAAATCCCCAAATCTGGTAGAAATTTAAATCACATGATTATGCTCATAGTTTGGAAGAATGTGGTTTTACTAGGACATTTTTGTCTCCTCTTCCTTTTGTGCCCCGTCTTTCTTACATCCTTTATTGTAATTTAAATTACATTATTAGTTCACTGTGGTAGGGAATGTGTCTTACAATGCTAGAGCATTACACTTGCAGGGTTTTTGTCCCTTTGGAATTTAGTCTCAGCTACATTTTCAGTTTAAGAAAGTAGTGCACTGATCACCCTGCTGTTGGAAGGTAACAGTACCTCGGCTGCAGAGGGATGGTGAAAACACCAGCATATCTGGACAAACCGAACTGGAAATTTTTTATCTGTTTTTATTTTTTTTTTTTTTATTATTTTCTTTTCAATTTGTCCATGCTCTTCTCCAGGACAGCACTTACTGCTCCTTGCCACTTGCTACTCAGCATCAGACTCCAAATAACTCTGAGTTTGATTCTATGAGTAAACTCGGTCTAGTGAGTACTTCCGAAAAAAAATATTAATTCCTATGATTGCAACTGGAAAACATGATTTTTAAATGCTCCCATGCCAGGGGAAACCCAACTGCCGTCAGTCCAAGTACACAATCCATAAATTCCCAAAACCAGACCTGAGTGCCAAATAAAATCGCATTACCTGTGGAATCAGGTCGTAAGCATTCTAACCGGCCCCTAAAAAAGTACACGGCTGGAACATACCTGGCCAAAAGCCGTCTGCACAGCGCTCCTCTGCCCCTGCAGCACAGCACAGCAGCTGCTCTCCTCACGTGGCAGCGCTGCTCTTCCCCTGAGGCAGTGAAAAATACCCAGAAGAAAACACGGCAGCGTTACCAGCAGAAGGAAGGGCTGAGGAGCTGCGCTGGGCACGGCCTGGGCTCTCCCTGGCTGAGTGGGAGGAAAGCAAAGCCTGAGCACTACCTGGGCTCAGCCTGCTCAGTGCACCGAGGGAGGCTGAGGCCCCACGAGAAAATCAATCAATGGCTGTAAAATAACAGTCCTTATCACAAGTGGGGCACGAGGGGACAAAATCGGCAAAATCAGTCTGCTTCTGCAGCTTTCCTCTTGGCATTTTCCATTGGGTGTACTTTTGACTTTGCATGCTTTGTTCTTTGTCATATACAGGGTGTGTGATTACCCTCTGTTAAAAGGATAAAAAGGCAACCTGATGGCTATCCTGTGGGATTTTCAGATGTGAATGCAGCAGAGATGCAGCAGCAGATAAGAGCCCCTACACTTGTTTGCACTAGTGCAGCCACAGCAAAGATAAAAGTCCCAGTGTCACAGCTTTTACCCAGGTATGGGGCCCCTCAGTGAGTGGTTGCTTTTTTATCTTTATGGTTTCTTTGGTTACCAGCATTCCTGCTTGGCTGGACAGTGTAACCACTCAGTCTAGTCAGTACTTCCTCTCTCTGGTTCATACCACTTTTCTCTGCACTAACACTAGACACCATTTGTTGCCCAAGATACTGCAATAGCACTTTCACATCCCCATCCAGGGATGGCTTTGCTTCTTTGGAGCTGTGGAATAAAATCACTGCAGTTCTAAAATGCCTTCCTTTGCTGGCAGGTTGCTGAACTGTTGGCATATTTGGAAGAGATGGATGCCTCCAGTGACATATGGATGTGCTGCACACATTGCCTGTGCCCTGTGCAAGGTCAAGTGCTCCAAAAGAAGCCCAGACAGCTTCCCTGTCCTGCCTGGCTCAGGAAATGTGGGCACAGAGCCATGAGGAGGGAGCAGGACATTGGGGTGATGAGAGAAAAGAGGAGTGACCCACGTGGCGTGCAGGGGTCAGAGGCCCTGGCTACCTGGCTACCTGTCAGTGTAATGCTCTCAGCACTGCTCACACAAAGTAACCCTGGGGCAGCTGGTACTGCTGAGGAAGCCAAAAGCCTTCCTGTCCCATGGACACAAGCCATGCCTTTAGCCAGCTCTGACCTTTGCTTACACCCTGAACTGCCATCTGTGGGGACAGTTGTATCCAGACACCCAGACTCTCCTCCCTGTCTTAAAACAGCTGCTCCATTTTAAAGAGATTTTGGAAGCATTTTTTTGTTTCTGAGTGTTGCATCCCCAGAGGAGGAAGGGGTAACAATTCTGTACTGACATTAGGCAACAGTTCCTAAAAATTATCAGTGCTCAATTAGTGGAGCAGGGGTTACTTCTCAGAATCACCATTTGGTAAGCACCTGTGAAGAAGAGCTACCAGAACTACCAGAAAGGATATGATTGATTAAAATAGTAATTTAATTGATGTCTGGTGGTTCGTGTTTTGCTCTTTGATGGTGAAAATCTAATTGAAGCATAAAGCTCAGTGTCAAAGCAAGAGAACTTCTGGGAGCCAGGTGCTTTCCTATGAGTTTTTCCTATTTCTAATCTTGATCTCCTTTGTCTCTTTCCATTCAGGATGGAGCAGCAGCACTGGCCTACTTTGCTTGCTGTGGTAGGAATGCAAACTGGTGATGGACTCTGATCGGACTGGTACGCTGGGATGTCTGCACGGTGAGGCTGGGTACAGCACAGAGGTTTCCCCACTTTTGTGCTGGCTGGAGCTGCACCACCCCAGAGCACAAACTCGTCTTTGCTTCTGTTCCCAGAGTGGTTTAATGCACATTACACAGCATGAATACTTTGTAAGACCAAAGCAGCTCTGCTTACTGATGGCCTTGAGCTTGATGTGGTACATGAGGGTTGGTTCTATTGATTAGCACTAAAATGTTGTCTCTGCCTATTTTTGCCTATTCCAAAGAAGATTTTGCTGGCTAAAGCCAAACAAAACATTTTGTACCATTCCACCCAGCTAGCTGCAATAGCCTTGAGTAAATCCCTTGCTATTCCCCTGTGGCATTACTTTTGCCACCTGGACTGGACTCCCTGAGCCTGACACTAAGCACAAGGATTTTGACTGTAACCAAGGGAGTGAGTTCACCAAGTATTGCTTCACAGTGAGGAAAAACTGAGTAGAATAGAATAGAGTAAAATAAAAATAAAATGAAATGAAATGAAATGAAATAAAATAAAATAAAATAAAATAAAATAAAATAAAATTCCCACTTGTGCTTTGCCCTAACTGACATCATCTAAACCTGTGACAATGACGTGGCTGCTGCTGGCAGCCACAGCTGACAGCGCTCTGGTGGGGGTGGAGGATCAGGCTCAGTGAATTCGTGGTAGGTATCTCTGCACTCAGCTTTCTCTTGTGCAATTGCAACAAAATTCACCACCTGAGCTATGCAGGACTACTCAATCAGCTGGCACAGCCTCCCTGGCTGAGGAAGTCCTGTTTATACAAGTAATGTGGAGCATCTTTGCTGCCCCTTCAGAGCTCCAGTGACTTGGCTAGGGAGCTGCACTTGGTGAAGCATGTCCCTAAGGTGCCATTGACACGCTTACTTGGGTGACACTTCAGCTTTTCACACTCCAGGAGCGTTCATGCATTGTCCAGCTGCTGCCACACATTTAGACAGGCTACCTGCCATGTGATGATGTACGATAAGTCATTTTAATGATATATGGGAGAGCAAACTTTTGAGGGTTTTTTTTTATCTTATGGTGGTCTTGCTGGAGAAGAGTTGCTACTGAGAAGAAATCATTATTATGCCAGCAAGAATACTTGCCTAGCACAAATAGTTTCTCCAGCAGAGAAAAGTTTTTGCAGCCTCCCTGAATTTTTAATGTAGCTGCAGTTTTTGCTCTTAAGAGAACAAGGCTTCCTAAAGTGCATGTTCTAAGTCCCTAGCAGCTCATTGCAAATGCCAAGTATCAAATAATTAATAACAAAATTGACTCCCAAATTAAAGAAAAAATTTGTGGTCCAGAAATACTTGCATTAATCATTCTGTAGACCAGTAGAAATCAAAAGTAATGAATTAGCCCTGTCCCGTTCCTCCCCTAAGCCATGGCTTAAAAATCAGGAGTCACATTTTTGTGGTTAAATCAGTCTGAATTATTTTGTTCACTTTGTGGTAACTTGGGTCTGTATCTCATAGTTGGATCGTGTTTTCAATTATGCTTTAAAGTCCCCAAAACAGCTGCAGATTTCCTGTTTAAGGAAAGCCAAGATTCTCCCACAACTGACCCACTGTGGGTAAAGAAATTAATTTTGTTACTTTGCTGAAAGTGCAGGTGTTGGCCACTGTGAATACAGGTGGTATGTTTCAAAGTCAGACAATAATCTACAGAATCAAGTAATACACTGGACTGATTGTGAAATTTTATCTTCGCATGCTTTTGAGTTACTTTTTCTGTTTCCCAAAACATTTTGCCAGATAAATACTCTTTTTTTCCCCCTTTGCACTTCAGATTTTGCATCTTAAATATTGTTTCTACTGCTGTGCTTCAGGGATGATTTTAAGTTCTTGGTACGCCACAATCCACCAGGACTAAAGATGAAGCTCAAATTTCTGATACAAAAGCAGAAAACAGCCTGAGTGGTTTATAAAAAGGCCATAAGAAGCCCAGCTTTAGTTGCAGCAGTATTGTTAAATTCAAGCCTCAAACAGAAGAAAGAAGTGGGCATGGCAAAGGGTCCTTTATCCAGCATTGCCTGGGGGGAGTGAGGATGCTCATGTAGCTCCCTGCTGCTTGAGCTCTGCTGGTACCGCACTGTGCATCAGCTGCAGAGCTGTGCGGGCACAAACCCTGTGTGTGTGCTGTGCCTGAGCTGGGGAGGGGCTGGGGGTAGATCTGCACATCTACACGTGGGAAGCAACTTCTTATCACCTGCTGCCTGCAAGCCAAGCACATCCCCCTCACACATGAAGGCCCAGCTTTGCCCTGTGGTTTCCCCAAGCACCCCTCTCTGTTCATCTCTGCCTAGCTGTTGCTCAAACAGGAACTGTTTTGCCTTCGCAGCCTTTAGCAGATGATGCTCTAATCTCCCTTTGGCATCTCCCTGCCAGTTGCCAATGCAGCCATGTGCACATCTGAGAGCAAATTTTCTAGGACAGCACTGGGAGGTAAAATGCTTTCCCTATTTGTTTTCTCTCTGCTTTCATCCTAGCTCCTCCTGCCCCCTTCTCTGTCCCCTTGTTTATATCCTCCCCACCTTTTGCTGGCCTCTGACTGCAAAAGCAAACTGGTACTTGTTGCTGGTGCTGGGACCCTTATATAGGTCAGCCCCTGTGAGTCAAGAGTGTGAGCTGAGGTCAACCTGCAGCTGCTTCATGATGCAGGACAGAGAGTAATCTCTGTCACGTTCAAATCAAATTTGTGCCACTTGCCCCTGCCTTTCTTCTGCTTCCTTGGCAGATCCAGAAGTGCCATGCTGTGCCAGCCCACCTGGCTGCAAGCTGCACAGAAATCCCTGGTTTGTCAGTCCAGGAGCCCAAAGCAAGTGAGAGACCTTGCCAGAGCCACGAGCATGGGGCTTGTCCTACTGCTGGGGAAAGCTTCTGTACGGTGTCCTTTCAAGCAGACATCCAGAGCTGCAGTTTAAGATGTCACTCAGAAATGTTCTGTGCCTGCAGATGTAAGGGGGAGGTGGCATCTGCCAGCTGTTGGTTGCTCTGAAAGGCTGTTTTGTCCACTGTGAGACCCCCTTGCCCTCTCCAGAGATGCAGGTCCCTACAGGAGTTACCTCACCAGAGAGAAAAACGTTGAACACTGCAGAGCTGCCCTCCTTGTCACGTTCCTGTTTGGCTTGCTCAGGCATTTTTGAAATTCCTCTAAGCCCCCCACCCAGTGTTTTGCAGGGTCCTTAGCACCTGAAAATCAGTCTCAGCATGAGCTTCAGTCCCTCTCCTACCAGCTTTCAGTAACAGTAAATGGAAAGCAAATCCAAATCTTCACCCCATCAGAAACCGCAGCTGCAAAGCTGTCCTGTTGTTTCATAAGCTACTTTTATTTTTGAGCCTGCAGACCTGTGGCGCATCCTTTGCAAAGGTTAAATTCAAAATTTGCTGCACAAGCATAGAGAGGAAAGTCTGTCTCTCAGCACACTTGAGAGTCCCCAACCCCCTCCAAAACAAAATGGAAGTGTCTCTGGTTCAAGGCAGCCTACACGGCAGCGAGCTGCAGGAGCTGTAAGCTATTATTTCAGTTCCCAAGAAAAGTAATTACTATAGCAACCAACACATCCGAATGGCTCTTTGGCTGCTGCCGAGACACAAACAACTTGCACACAAAGGCACATCAGAAGCGTGCTGTGTAAAATGTTGTCGGGTAGCTCTGTGTTTTTGAGAGCTCTGTAAAATGTGAAATGTGCGTAACAGGCTTCTGAGAAATGACTGCCAGAGTAACAGCAAGCAATTGTGCCGTGCCACGATCCCAAAATAACCTAATCAATGGCTCAGTATATTTGCCCCTGAAGAGATGAAGCAAAAAAAAAAA
>VXAX01007160.1:116885-137919 GCA_013399835.1 Leptocoma aspasia
CAGTTCCTGCTGCCTCTCCTGGGCTCTGTGGTGGATATGGAACAGGGACACTGGTGGCAGTGTGCCACTCTGTTGGGGCAGCTCTGAGTCATTCCTTGACTGGCAGTGACAGAAGCCTTTTCTTCGAATCTGCAAATACAAGAGCCCATCAGGCTGTGTTAATCAAAGATGTGCACGACTAATGAGCTGTGAAACGCTGGGGCTGCAGTCACCTGTTTAGCCCTGGAGGGAAGCAGAGAGAGACACCTCTGAGTCCATAAGCACTCGTGGAGGCTGCCCATCCTGCTCTGATGGTTCTGTTTAACCGGTGCTGTTTCTCTGGCCAGGTTACACGAGGAAGCACCCGTTCTTCGGTGCTGTCGTGGGCCGTGTCGCCAACAGGATTGCGAACGGGAGGTTCAGCCTGGACGGGAAGGAGTATCAGCTGTTCCTCAACAATGGGCCCAACAGCCTGCATGGAGGAGCCAAGGGATTTGACAAGGTGAAAATCCCAGTGTCCTGCCAGCATACAGCCTGTGGGGTTGTGGCAAGAGGGTGTGATGGCTGCATCCCTGAACCCTGTAACATTTTGGTGGTTACTGAGTTGAGTCAGCTCAGAAAGTGCTGTGAGTGCAGAAACGGGGGGAAGTGAGACAGATCCTGCAAGCTGCTGGGTTGGCTTGTCTTTGCCTGAGTTTGCAGGGCTCACTTATGTCATCCTTGGATGCCAAGCAGAGGGTTCTGAAGCTCCAGGACTGTGCTTCCTCTGTGTGACTGCAGCCTTGAGCCTCATGAGCCCAGTTCTGACAGGGTTGTTCTGGGCAAGATGCTGCTTCTGCAGAGCTTGGGTTGGGACATGGCAGTGAGGACCCAGCCACAGAACCTCGCCTCAGAAGGCACCCCAGGCACCAGCTGCACCACCCTGGAGTGTGTCATGGAGTTGTGCCAGTGCCCAAAGAAAGTTCCCTGGGGAACAGTGGTGTGTCCGTGCAGACTCATTTCCACCTGCAGTTTCACGGCTGTAACCTGCCCATAGCTCCTCCCAGAGTCAGAAGGATGTGAGTTTGCAGAAATTTACCTTTGTTGCTTGCCTGTGACAGCACTCCCAAGTAAGGGGAGAGCAGGGTGGTGCTGCGGGTTCAGTCATTGCACTGCCCCTTTGGCTCCCCTTTCATCCTGTGGCAGCGTCCCCTGGGCTCTCACTCTGACTCACAGCAGAGGGGGATTAGATCACCCCTGAAATATGCACCAGGATCCAGGATCACTGTCTCTCCTTCCCAGCCCTCCCCCATAACCTCCTGAGATGAAACAACCTTTCCCTAGCCCCAGGACACTCCGCTTTTTCTCTCCTCCCAAGAGCTGCTGCCCAAGTCGGGTATTTGTGTACCGATGGTAAGAACAGTGGAGGATCCCTTCTCTTGAAAGCCTTGCTGCTAACCCTGCTCGATTGCAGAGCAGGCTCAGAAGTTTCTGCTTTCCTGAAGCCTTGGGTTTTATTGGATCAAGTACATTTGTAACCCGCAAGTAGCTGGTCCACCATTTCCCCCAAAGAACACATGAATGTGCTGCTGCAGCTGCTTTCATGGGGTTAATGGGGTTTTTTTGTGAAAGGAATCCAGGCTGATGGGAAAAAAGCCAGGATGCCTGAAAAAAAACCACAGCGTGAACTGGCGTCAGGTTGGGATGAAATGGTCCTTAGCAGCCATTAAAAAAGGCAGCACTGGGGATTAGTTGGCTGTTGTACCCCCAAAGAGGACAGTTTGGTTGGTTTAAAGTTTCTTTATACACCCTGACACCTGTGCTCTGGAGCTGAAAACATGCATTTCTTCACACCCAGGGCTTCCATGTTGTCTTCTGCAGGCAGGGTATGTGGTCTCTTCTTCTGCTTTTTCACCTTGCTCGCTTGCTGGGGACAAGGCAGTGACATCTCCTAGCCAGAGCATTGTGTCCTCTGGCCCACAGGGCACACTTGGGTACCTTTGTCCTGTGCCCAAGGTCAAGGTGGAATGAGGGCCAGGAGGTGCTCCAGGCACTACCAGATCAGCTGGGGCACCACTGTGGACTGTCACTCACAACTGTGCTTTGGGCTGCTTGAACCCCCTCCAGCCAGGAAACAGTCACTGTTCAGAGACAGTGAGCCCTAGCTGGTCAGCCCTAACAAAAAACACACACTGTCACTTGGCTGTGATTATCTTGGTCATCTTCTGAGCTTTTCCTGATCTTGCAGAGGACAGTGCTGTGGTCAGCGTGTGGTCTGATGGGAAAATTTTGCAGCTGCACTTACAGGGCAGCAGTGTGTGACCACACTGCTGGGGGACTTTTGAAGATAACTCTCTTATATTAGAAAAAAAATAGTGATACCGGTATGTTTCCTGGACTTTAACAGCTTTATCTTCAAAGAACTTAAATAGAAATTCCTATTTTAAAAATCGCAGCATCCTTACTGTAGCCATGGGAGCTGCAGTCAAACTGCACACTGTGCAGGAGGGCCTGCTCTGCAGCCAGGTGTATTTGGCACCCTCAGGTTCTGTGTTTGGTGGCAATGCTGGCTTTTGACCACGGCCCATTTTGGTGATCTCTGTGTAGGACACAAGAGGGACCAAGTCAAAAGCGTTTTCTGGCCCCTGTTCCTAAATCTGTCCACTTTGATTAGACAGTAACTATTCCTTAGGGAAATGTGAAGCTCCAGAGAGCCTCTTGTTGCACATCCATCCTTTCAGCATGAGGCCCATGGCCAGGCCAAACAGGCTGTCTGGGCAGCTGTGTACAGTGTGCTGGCTTGCTTCCCTTGCCAGCATGTTTGGCTCCAAGCTGAGCACTGGTGCTGGTCTCCGGCAGGGACAAGAACCAGAGAGGTCCCAGCTCTCTGGATGTGTCTGGCAGCACATCTGGTACCATTTAACCCAACCCCAACCCCTGGGCAGGAGCTCCCAGTGTGTTCTTACACTGTCCTAGAGGCCAGTGCCTGGGTGGCAGCTTGTTGAAGGGGTGTTGCGCATGAGAAGATCCATGGAAAGGCGGATAAGTCCAGCTGCAGGGCAAAAATCAAACATGCCACTCTCAGAAATGGCATAACACAGGCTGGAACAGACCCCTGTCAGACGGCCAAATTGCCTCGTTTGTTTGGCTGCTCAGTGGGAAGCTTGTTCCCTGCTGGTGGTCCTGGCTGACCAAGAGCAGGCTGGTGCTTGTGTTTTCTTTGGACAGGTGATTGGAAAAGCCTTTGTTTGAGTATCCCTTGCGTGCCTCCTGTCCCTGTATTTGGCCCAGCTGGGGCGGGAGGGAAGGGCACTGTGCTCCCTTTGCTGTCCCACTAAGGCCGTGCTCCCTGCAGGTTCTCTGGAGCCCCCAGGTGGTCCCGAACGGCGTCCGCTTCTTCCGGCTCAGCCCCGACGGCGAGGAAGGCTACCCTGGTGACCTCAAAGTCTGGGTCACCTACACCCTTAGTGGCAGGGAGCTGGCCATCAACTACCAGGCCCAGACCAGCAAGACAACCCCCATCAGCCTGACAAACCATGCGTACTTCAACCTGGCAGGGCAGGTAAGTGAGGGGAGATGGGCGCCATGGAGACACACTGTGCAGGGGAAGAGAGCCTGGGGACCCATGGGATAGGCATTGGGACCAACGTGCTGGTCTGGGGACACATCATGGTTTTGGGGACACAGCAATGAGGGTTGTCTTTGCATCATGGGCTGCACACAGGAACAGGACTGAATCACAGTCACGTGGACCTCAGCTGAGGACACATTGTCTCAGTGCTTCTTGAACAGAGACTCAGCATGTTGGTTCTCCTTTTGTGTGTAACTGGTGAGTTTTGCTCTCTCCTGGTCCCTGGGGAAGACTCCAGAGGAGGTACAGAGCTGGCATGCCCTAGTGGTGGCCTGGCACTTCTTAGTTGTATTCTGTTGCCATTTCTGAGAGGGTGATGCAGGTTGAGATCAGGGCCTGGAATGGCAGCACCAAAATACCCAGGTCAAAATGGGCAGAAGAAACATCACAGAAAGAGGATGTGGGATAGCCAGGATTGCAGACTAGCAAGGTTGCAGCAGCAGGATGCAGAGGGCTCCCACACGCATGTACAGGGTTTTGTCAACCACACAGACAGTGAATTGCAGCTGTGTTTTAATCTCACAGTTTTATAACTGGGCTTGAAGGAAAAGGATCTGAAAAATGAAGTGTTGCTGGGCAGACCCACAGGATAATACAGTGCAGTCATATTTGGATGTGAGACAAAGGCCCCTAAAAGTGTTTGTGAGAGACAACCCAGCCCCTCTAAGCAGGAGCTGTGCCTGAGCTGCTGCCCTGAGAATGGCTGTGCAGTTGGTGGTGGTGGTGCTCCCAGAGGTGCAGTAATACCAACACCTGCAGTGTGCAGCTCAGGCATGTTCCAGAGGAACAGGAGACCTTTGGGCACGAAATTGCTGCTCAGATTAGATAGTGACCTGAAGGCTCAGCTTTGAGCCTGCTCCCCTTCCAGCCCAGCAGGTTCCCTGCCAGCATTCCTGAGGCTGTGGGAGAGGAGGAGGAACACAGCCCCGCAGCAATGCAGATGAGATAGGAGGATGGGTTGCATTTCCCCTTGCTTGCTTCCTTCCCCTTCTCCCTGATGCTGCATTCTCAGTACCCAGCATGTTTTGGCTGGTCAGTCTGCAGGGTGGTAGTGCTCAGTGAGGAACAAGTACAGATTGATGGCCTCATCCCTGTGGGATTTACAGCTCCTGGGGCCCATGAAGGTTTTTGCCTGTGCCAGTACCTTTGTCCTGTGCCCAAGGTCAAGGTGGAATGAGGGCCAGGAGGTGCTCCAGGCACTACCAGATCAGCTGGGGCACCACTGTGGACTGTCACTCACAACTGTGCTTAGGGCTGCTTGAACAGTGGCTGCACCAGGAGTCCCAACATTTCCCATCCTCCTGCAGGGCTCCCAGGATGTCTATGACCATGAGATCTCCATTGAAGCAGATTCCTACCTGCCTGTGGACGACACCAAGATCCCTACCGGTGGGTGGTGCAGCGCTTGCGGCACCAGGTGGAAGTGATCTTTCTGAGCAATGTTGGTGGGTGTGGGCAGCAGCACTGCCTGGCAAGGGGGACACAGCAGCACCCAGGGGACCCCAGGGGACCTCACCTTTAGGTGCTGTCTCACTGCACCTGAGCAGGGTGGGCAGAGCCAGGTGCTGGTAACCAGGTCCATCACCAGCCACAGGGAGCAGGCAGGAGCAGGAGGAAATGGGGCCAGAGGCACATGAGATGTGAGGCTGTTATATGTGTCCAGCCAGGAGACAAGCTCTCTATGGCACCTGGAGGAGTGGATTCTGTGGTCCAGGTGGCTTCTGCTCGGCTTGGTGTGCCATGCTTGTGCACAAACAGGGGAAGAGCTTAAGGCCATACCCAACCCAGTGCCCCACTTCTGCCTGCTGCTTTCACCATGGAATGGTGCTGTTTCACATCTTAGTTGTGGCCATCTTGCTACTCCTGCCTTTTGCAGTTCCTTCTTGTGTGGGTAGTCTTAGTCTTGGGGTGAAGATAAGATTTGTGCTATTATTAAAGACAGACCCCTTGCGTGCAATGCCTGCTGTATTTTATGCAAGTGCCCGAATTGGAATGGTTTCATTTTTTTTTCAAGGTGTTTATTCTGCCCTCCATGCAAAACCACTCACCTTTGGGTTGGGGTGACTGTTTTGCACTGTGTTTAGTATGTCCTGGGGTTGTTTGTGCTGCTTTATCACAGAATACTGTATACACACAGCAGTCTTAACAAGGACAAGAGAGAAAATGCTGGGTTTGTACATTTACAAACTTTCATGCATTTTCTTGCTCCTTGTCTGTGCTTTTTCCCTGCTAAGAACAGCAGAGTCCCCAGGAGCTGCCAGCTGTGCTGGGGGACAATGTAGGGTTTGCTGGCATGTGGCTGAGCCGCTGAGCCTGCTGTTCTCCTTGCTTAGGGGAGGTGGCTGCTGTGCAGGGCACTGGGTTTGATCTCCGGAAGCCTGTGGAGCTGGGCAAGCACTTGCAGAAGTTTCACCTGGATGGCTTCGACCACAACTTCTGCCTGCATCAGGAGCAGGACCGCCGCCTTGTGGCCAGGTAGGCTGGGACCTTGGCAGGAGTCCCCAGCCCCGGAGCCAGGGGTGCCCGTTCAGCCAGCCCCGTGTCATCCTCCCCTGACATCTCCGCAGGGTTTTCCACCCGCCCACCGGCAGGACCATGGAGGTTCACACCACCCAGCCTGGCATCCAGTTTTACACCGGGAACAACCTGGATGGCTCCCTGAAGGGCAAAGGTGCTGCCACGTACCCCAAGCACTCGGCCTTCTGCCTGGAAACCCAGAACTGGCCCGATGCCGTTAACAAGGTGAGCTGTCCATTCCCCTCCCATGGGTTACTTGGGTCCTGTGGCAGGGGGCATACCCCACCACCCTCGTGTCTCTGAGGCACTAAATGTGAGAACAGGGTCTGCTTGTCAAGGGGACACTGCAGACACCAGAAGTGAGGCTGGCACAGGTCACAGTGGCTTTAGGCAGGGGTCAGTCAGCACAGCAGGGACTGGCCCTGTGCAGCCCAGCTTCCCAAAGGTGTGGGGTCTAGAGCAGACGGCCCCACTGGGGCCTTGCCACATCCTGCTGTATCTGAATCATTCCTCACCCACTCAGCCTGCTGGCAAGTGGTGGGTGGTTACACACTGCTGCTGGAAATGGTTGGGGGGAGCTGTGGGAATATGCCTTGGGAAGAGCAAAGGGATGTAGCCATGCTTTCTGGTCCCACGGAATGCGCTCACAGTCACTGATGTGCTGCTGCCTCTCCCCAGCCTCACTTCCCCAACATCCTGCTCCGTCCGGGTGAGGAATACAACCACACCACGTGGCTCGTGTTCAACACTGCTTGAGGAGAAGGGCTGCTGACCCCCAGCACTGAGAGGGGTAAGTGCCTCCAGCAGCTGAGCCAGAAATCCTGCCAGGTGCCAAACAGAGATTTCCAACTACACTGGGCGATGCATCCGATCTGGAAGCCTTTTTCCTGCTCTGTGGTTTTCTGGTAGCTTTAACTCTTGTCACCACCTCTGCTGCTGTCTGGTCTGTGCAAAGGTCTCACACTCTGTCCAGCCTCTCACCCTGGGCATTGGGTTTTGTTTTGCAGTAAAAATGCACCAAAAACACTTGTTTAGGGGCACAATGTCACATTTCCAACTACAGCAGGGGAATATCTAGTAATATTCATGTGGAACATGTGGGAAGGCTGATGCAGTTGTGGCTGTTTGTTACAACATCTGCTGCTTCCATCAAAGTGCTCTCTCCAAGTGGTGTGCAGTGCTCATGCAGATAGCTCTGAGGAGGATGGCGTGCTGGGATTATCCCAGCTGGCTGCCTTGGATGCTCTGGTTAAACTCCGTGCTGTGTCTTGGTTGCTGGAGTGAAGTGGGCACACCTATTTAGTCCTGGATACACAACTGCAGGAGAAAATCCGGCATCCTAACTGTGTTTCCAAATGAAATCATTCTCCAAAACCCTGTATCAGGGAACTATCTGATGAAAACCTCCTTGTTTCTGAGGGTTCAGAAAAACTGGCACAAGCCGGGGGATGACAGCACCATCCTATGAGGGAGCTGATAGCCCACTCCCCAGGGAAACAGGCAGACGTGGCACCGTGTCCCACCTTCTCCTGCCATGCTGCCGCACCCAGGCCCTGCAGCACTTCACCATGCTTCCTCAGCTGCAGGGATGCAGGAATGCCCTTGCCCTCAGGGGAAGTGCCTGGCCATTGGGCTCGCAAAGTGGCAGCCCTGTCACAGTCAGTTCTGCCACCCTGACAGAAAGAAGTGCCTGCTACTCTCCTGACGTGCACAGTATGGGTTGTACTGTCTGTGAGGGCTGGTATCCCTTGGAGAACAAAGCCCACCAACAGGGAACACCAGGGTGGAAACCAGGGTAACCCCATTTTCCCCGAGAGTGGGGTTTGCCCACCACGCTGGAGACCTCAGATACAGTTCCCTTGCCCCCACCCCCTGCCAGCCTGTGTGGGGCGTGCACACCCTGCCCAGAGGCACAGGGTCACAGCAGCACCAGTCACACAACGCATCCCTGTGTATGTAATTTGTGGTGAAATCCTACCAAACTCAGGCCAGAGCTCAATTTTGGACAGCACAGCTGCACAGAAGCACAGATGCCGTCTTTGTCACTGCACCTTAAAAGTGCTGGCTGTCCTTCGGAGTGGCTGCCCACAGCAGCACAGCCCTGCTCCTCGCTCAGGTTCTCACATCTGTGTTCAGAGGAACCCCAGCCCCTCTAGAGAAACCCCAGGCTCTTCTGCTCAGTCTTCCAGTGTCTGTGGGTACTGAAAAACAGGTACCAGTAGAGCTGTCGTGTCAGTCTGCAGGTTTATTGTGGAGCAGGTTTGCCTTGAGAGTACAGAAAAGAAAAGGTGATGAAATTCCAGAACAGTGGCGTACGTGTGCCTCTCACCAGGTACACAATGCACAACCAGTAAAATAGTCCAAACACGTATCACAGGCCTCAGGCATTTGGGCTAAATCACTGCAGGGTAAGTAACATTTGTGTCAGCCCTGCCACCATGGGATTTGGTGAGTATGGGCAGAATCCACCTGGAACACCAATGGCCGTGGTGAGCCCCAGCAGAGATCCAGGCACAGCAAGGACCAGGCATAAAGGCCAGAGGATGCTGCAGCAGAACAGCACCTTCAGGACCTGGACTGTTGACTCATCCACTGGAGAAGCTCCAAGCAGTCGTTATTAACAGGAAATCTGTTTCTTGAAAACCATGCCTTACCCCAGGTGTAACAAAGTTCATCTTGTAACTTTATTCAAGCTGTTCTGCTGTGGTTTACACAGTGGAAGCAAACTGCCATGATAGATTTCATTGGAAGCCCAAACAGGCCTGGCTTTCCATTTCTGTGCTTACTTGCTGCTGAAACTGGCCTTTATTTCTGCTAGATAGCCAATCCCAGCAAAAAGATGCTTTTCTCCCCTCTGCCTACTAGCTTTTTGTTCACAGTCCAACATTGCTGCCAGTCCCTTGCTGTGAGCTGTGTCGAAGTGCTTTATCATGCAATTCCTTCATACAGAATGAGGACAATTTGACACACCTATACACAAATAATGACTCCTGCAGGTTGTGTATTTGCTGTAAAAAACTGGGATCATTCAACAAAGCCATCTCCAGGATATTATGGGCTGCTTTACAACCATACCAGTTTCTGTGAAGCAGGTTAGAACTCCTGAGGGCAGCTGAGAATCTTTCATTTTAAGGATCTTCCCTCAAAAAAGGAACACACACCTTGAGATACTTTAAAAAGTTTTCTTTACATCAATAGCCTAAGGAACTAAAAAATGCAAAAAGTGCAAAAATAGCAATTGTCAAGTTATTAATTACTTCTACTACCTTTAGAGGTTTCTGCAGATGTTATTGGCTTAAAAGATGTGTTTTGGAGGAAAGTTTATCCTCAGATTTTTGGGGCACCTGGTATTAACAGTCAAAACACCAGAGAACGGGCTTTGCAGAATAAGCAGATCAGGCAGAAAAATGAATGCCCATGAAATATCAAGGAATGAAAAGGGCATATGCCAATTTTTATCCATCTGCAGACAAGAGATGAATTTTAAATTCCATTTCAAGGAGAGCAGGAACTGATCCTTTCACTGAAGACCATTCAACAGTAGAAGGGAAAAGTGACTACCTTGAGAAGACACCAGCTGGGATTAGTGATTCTCTTTTCAGACATTTTTCATCCACGTTACATGGCACACAGCTAAAATTACCCAAACGTTAACAGAAGCAGCAGGGTTACTACGGAGAAGTTTTAGTTAAAAATACACATTTTATTTCAATGTGCCAATAAAAAAGTCCCACATTTTCATATCACAGGAAGTTAATTCATACAATAAAAAGAGACCTGTGCTAGTCTATTGGTGTGACTAACTCAGAAGACCCAGATCATGCCAAATTATATCAAATTTTAGTTGATATACTCTTCTATCTACATTCTTACATTTACAAAGACACCACAAAATCCCTTATAATAATGTAAGCAAAATAACTTTCTTCCTACAAGATTAACTTCATAACTTTAATCCATTCTTTCAGGACTTGCACTTCGCTGAGGGCTTCCTGATGGGGAACGGCTGAAAGGAAAAGAATCCACAATTAACATTTCAGTAGTTGTTTGGGAATCACAAACACAGGAAAAAGCAACAGAAGTATACCCAGACTCTGGCTCCCTTTAAGCACTCTTTTTAAATAAAATAACCAATCACTACTGACAAAAGTTAACGGGTTGATGATCTGGAGACAACAGGTTTTTTCTTTACTGTTATTTTTAAAATGAAATCACTGTAAGGCCATCTAAAGGGTACTACTTATAGTGACCTCCAAAGGGGCAAGATACTTCTTCACTGTTCTGATACAGCAGCTTGTCAAAACCTATCATGGTGATCACTCAGCATTTATGAGCACTTTTTCATGCCCTTGTGATTGTCTGACACTAAAGTTGTAAAAATTAACTACTAAAGAATTCTAATTAGAGAAAAAATGCTGTTGACTCTGTCACTACACATATTCTACACACTGTGCATACACACAGATAGAAAAAATTATTTACTGACTTACTGGGAAAGAAAAAAATAATCTAACAGCAGTGAACATAACAGGCCTGATTTTCCATTCCCAACCGCTGTGCCAGGTTACCCCACTCTACCTTCCCCAATGTCAACGTAGCTTTTAATGAGACTGAAAGCTGATTTCCTACATTTTTTCTTTGCTTTATGCTCATCAGTCTCTGTGCAATAAAACTGTCAGTGAACCAAAAGGAGCAGGGGAGCGGACAAAGACAAGACACTGCTACATAACCCTGAGCACTTATCACCACACATACATATTACCATATAGAAAGCCATAACCACAACATTATTGTTGTGAAAGAGATCTCAGCAAAATACCTTTGCAGTATTTTCCTACAAGCAGCAGTCAAACTCCTCAGCAGAGATCAGTGCAGACACTACAATGCCAGCTCTACGGGGTCTATGCTATTAGTAGGGAGACCAACGTACCTTCTCTTTGGAGATGGTGACCGGGACTTGGACCGGCTGTCAAAACAGAACAGCACCAATGCAGCTTCAATGTCAAATGCAACTCTTACATTTAAAAAGCCCCAACCTATCAGAAAGTAAATTATAGGAATCTAGGTCTTTCCAATGGTAGTTCTCAGATCAACTTTTACTCTGACAGGGATTCTCCATTTCTTTAGCGTGGAGATGCATTTTAAGCAACTTTCTTCAGCAGACAAACAGAAAAACAAGGGGTGGTACTAAGGTGAGGCTTTGAGAAAAGCAACATCACCACACTCCTGTTTAATGAAAAGCATTAACGAAGCTCAAGCTCTTTATCTGATGGATAGAAAAATTTAACGGAACTGAGCACAAAGGCACCCAAAAATTAGTACTATGTTGGAAACTACAAAGAGTTAATGAAAACTGAGAGACAGGTAAGGAACACATTCCAAAGAGCTGCAGAGGAAATGCTGTAATTTCTGTCATATAACAAAGAGATCAGCTGGGGACCCACATTTCGGAGATATTTTTCTAAAGGACCAGGCTCTGCTACTCATGCAAGCCTAAATTTGAGATGCTACTGCTGGCTGGCTGTGTGTGTGCTCACCTCTTAGCCGGCGAGCCAGACTTTGATCTGCCATGAGACCGAGACCTGCAAGAAAAAACACAGCTCAGCAGGGAAACTGAGAGCGTGCAGGCTCCCACATTTGGGGATTCACACTCAGTGGATGAGCCCTGTCATGCTGAACACACGGAATCCTGCAAGTTCCCAGGGTTTTGTCTGTTAAGTTTCCAAAATAGTTTTTTCACATGGATGCTGCCCGTGCTGCTCTGTACTTTGGTCCCTAGCTGGTGACCAGTGTTGGCTGATGCAGGTGGCAGGAACACGGGAACAACCCAAATCCTGACCAGTACTTTCAGACAGCTAATAAAAAGCCATGCTCTAAACTTGCAGATTCTATTACACTTGAGCGACATCTGCCACTGCAGTTGCAGACAGCTCACTCCTACAAGTATCTTTGCAAAGTTCATCTTATGTATCTACTTGCTTCAGGTGTTCTTTTGAATGTTTAAACTGCATCCTTATGAAAAGAATGTGCTGCACCACAGAAACACTAATACTGCCTGAAAGCCTCATTGAAATTTGAGGTTCCTCAAGGAAGTGTTCTACATTCCACATCCGAGGCTTTCCACAACCATTTCCAGATATGTGTTGTGACACTGTCAAACCAGCAAATGTCATGTACTCATTTAGGCTCTCTCCCTCATGAACCCAATGCCTGTCTGTGGGTGCAATGCATTCCTTGGACTCTTCTGTAAAGAAATAATTTTCAATTACGTAAGCACAATTCTTTTGCCCCTTCTGCCTAGCTGTAACACCTGTAACTTCCTATGCCTCAGTCACTTAATCCCTACCTACAATGCAAAATGTCACACAATAGTCTAGAAATGTCACTGCAAGTATCCTTTACCCTCCAGAAAGCCTGGTACCAACAAGACAAAACAATGGTGGTAAAATCAGGGTGTTTTCCTCTTTGAGAGAGTGCTGACTCTCTGCTGTCTTCTGGCTCATCACTGTCGGTGAACACTGACAAGCCATGATTAAGTCATGTTGGAACAACCAGTACCAAGATTCAACATGGTTTAGCCACAGGTGTACCAGTCAGAGGAAGGCACTGCTCTACTGCCTTGGGCAACCTTCTTCTCTCTTTACCAGCTTCTGGACTATTTGTATGAGTTTCTGCTCTTAATTAAGCCACCTGGTCTTCATCTCGCCTTTCCCTTAAAACTCCCATCATTGCTTGCTGTCCATCCTCAGAAAATGCCACCTTCAGCTCTGGGCTTTTCCACCTGCTCCCTTTAGCTGAAGCTATCCTCTGTTTTCCTGTGTTTCTTCATGGCTGACTGTTCCCTGTTTCAAAGAGCAGCCATTAAAACCAGCACAGCAGGCACAGGGACAGGCTGGGCCATAAGCAATTCCATATGCAGAGCAGAATTTCCATTTACTCTTGTTCTTGTCGAGGACACCCAGTCAGCCCTGCTGCCAGGACAAGGCTCCATGAGGCACAGGCTGCACTCACTATCAAGTAAAGTTTAAGGGAACAAATAGCTTCCTGTGTTCCTCTAAAATCTGTTCATCTTGTGACACGTCTATTGGTACACAATCATTCTGACAGGTGTTTTATCTCAAATTAAAATCAGCTCCTGTAGATTGACACTGACAGTCAACACAGCTGGAATTGCAGCTGTAACACTCAGGACACCAGCAAGCCCTTCCAGACTTGCCTGGCTGCAGACAACAGAGTATTAACACACTACTGGAAGGGCACCCTGCTTTCTCTGAATAATAACAGGAAGAATCCACAATACTGTGTGTGCTACACAAAGAAAAATAAATTCTTGAGATCAATTCTACATTTGTTAGTTGTTAATGCAACCTGATCAAACCAATATTTGTGATGACTATGGGGACCTAGATGTTTGTGGCGTGCAAAAGAATAAAAAGAGGAAGAACAATCTTCTGCACTGTTTTTTAAAACTACAGACCCCTAGGTTAGTGGAGGGAAAACACATCTTTTCCGAAACAAAACCTTAACAGTTGTTAGAGAGCCTAACGAGACTTCAACTTTTATCAACTACCTATAGTCACATACCTGCTTCGGGGCCATGTAACAGATCTGGATCTAGATCTGGATCTTGATCTAGACCTGAAATTAAAAAATTGAGATAATTTAAAAGGAAATAATCTCAAGAAGAAATTATAAGAATTACACCACTATGTAAATTAACGTCTACATGTGAGCTTAAGACCTACATGACCATTAGACGTTTTAGACAAAGAAATTCAATCATGGGAGATGCCACTGTCTCAAGGTAAGGTCTCAAAACTCATTAGCACGCCCGTGAATTTAATCAGCATTATCAGAAATTTTTAAAGCATGCTAACTTCTAGAGGTCAGCATCTTTTGAAATCTGCTACCCAATACCTTCTAAATCTGCTACCCAATACCAACAAAAATAAATCACACAGTAAAAGTTAGTACTGATTACCTCGATCTCTTCAAGGAGCCTGACCGGGACCGGCGGGGAGACACGGACCTAGACCTACGAGGAGACACAGACCGGGACCTGCGGTAGGAGGCTGACCTGGACCTGCAAAGAAAGCAATCCCAAGAGTTGTCCAAGGGTAGCTTTTTCCGGGCAAAAGAAGGCAGCAGGAATAAAACACAAACTCAAACACACCTCCTACCACGGCTGCGACTGCGTGACCGGGAATACCTTCTTCCTCGGGACCTCGAGCGGGATCTAGACCGGGACCTGGGTTGAGGTTAGAAAAAACAGGTATCAGCAGAGACAGCTGCAGCAACCAGCACCTCTGAGGCCCTGCTGAAGTCAAAACTTTTTTCAGACAACTAAAGAACTAGCATCTGTCAGTTGGAAAAATGTTTGGGCCTACTTGTCTTGAGCATTTTTACTACCTAGAAAAATGTTAAAAGCTGAATTACATTGCAGAATTACATTAGAATAGAAAACACTGTAATGCGTATTTAAAATAAACCTTGCAAGTTTGCAGGTCGACCCTCTTTGGCCCAAGGTCTAGCAGATCTAGACGATCTAGAAGTATCTATAGGCGAGCGCTGATCTAGGTAGGTGTTCTCTTCAATCTAACGACGATCAAACTGACAGCCCAATGAGCCAGGGTGAGGCTTGATTGACGCAAGAAGATTTTTCTAGGTGGGAATGTGGTCAATCTGGTGTTCCTCTTTCTAAACCGGAGGGGGGCCCCAATTGAAAGCCAAATTTACTGTTACGGCGGTCACCGTCTCAAATTTTCTGCCCTTAAAGAATAAGGTGAAGCTACGTGTAGATGGCTCGAGGGGATCTGGCCTCTTATGCTGATCACCTCAAGGTCTAGGAGGATCTTAAGTGTCGGATTTGCAAGGCGCCTCAGCATGAAATCTTAAGGCTCGTGACATTCTGAATCAAGGCGACTGACTCAAACGAAGAAACCTGAAAGGTTTTGACCAGGTTGATTATTAAGATATTAACATTTGATAGAAATAGCAACAAATTGTAATATACACCTATACATTTATTCTAGCGTTAAAGTTTAAAGAAAACCGGTGTAACATTGTGTTCTTTGCTAACAAGAACTACACAAAAGCGAGCTGGCGAAGCAACGCGGCCGCCCCGGCCCCGCACGTACCTGCTCCTCCTTCGCCGGCTATAGCGGTGGCAGTCATAGGCATAGTGACCTTTCTCACCGCACTCGTAGCATCTGTCGTTGGGGTCGAAGGGCCGCCGGGCAGGGGGCCGGTCGTAGCGGGAGCGGCGCGGCATCCCCGTGGATACTTCCACTCTGACCCTGGAGCCGCAGATCACCCTGCAACGAGTCCCGGAAGGCTCCGGTTACGCCTTTCAGTCCATGACAGAACTGCAAAAGCACAGGCACCGGCGAAATAAACCCCGATTCTCTCTCGGTAGCCTCGACAAACACGCGAAACGGACACGTACTTCCCGTCAAGTCCACGGACAGCATCTTCAGCGTCCCGGGGGTCTTCGAACTCCACGAAGGCGAACCCCGGCGGGTTCCTGGCGATCCACACGGTTCTCAGCGGTCCGTAGTAGCTGAAGGCTCTCTCCAGCTCGCCTTTGCCGGCGCCCGTGCCCAGGTTCCCCACGTACNGAGCTGGGGCCTGAGGTAGGAATTGGCGGGGTGGGAGCGGGGAAACTGTTCCTGGGAAAGCGGGCTCCCCGGCCTCCTGCTGCCGCTGCAGGTGAGCATCTGCCCCATGGAAGGAAAGCCAGCAGGGCCTTTCTGCCCTGGCATCTCCTGAGAGGCAGCAGTCCTTGGGCGCATGCAGTACTGGAGCTGATAGCCCCGTCAGCTGGCGCGCAGCCGCCTCTCGAGTGCAGGCCAGTGCTTGTTCTTAGCGTGGAGATAATTAAATTTGCTCTCCCTGCTTTCTAATAAACGAGCTGTGACTAAAAGAAGGCAGTAGCTGAATGCAGTGGCGCAAGCCATTCATACGCAATTCCCGTAGTACTAGAGACTGAATTGAAACTCCCAAAAAGAAAGGGAAAAAAAAGGAAATTGCCCTTTTAAGCCTGCAAAATATGACTGTCTCATTTTATAGCCTTTATAATTTTTGTGTTAGCACTCACAAAACCACTGCATGCTCGCGTTCAGCAATTACTGACAAATCACCGAGTTAATGACCAGAAGGTAGTTCGGTTCATCCCCGCAGGAGTGCTGCTGGAACAGAGCCGGTGTGGGCTGGGTGTTGGAATACCGCTTCCCACCTTCACGGCGGCACGGCCAAGCTTCCTGAACCACCTCAACAACCAGGGAGCAGAATTACCTTATTTTTTCGCAGAGGATGCACAGAGCGTGCATTTACCCCATTAAGGCACACGGACGAGGCACGGCTTGGCGGGTGGGGGCTGCGATCTCCCTGCAGCAGCAGCAGCAGCATCCCAGGAGCAAATCCAGCTCCAGAGGGGCAGAAGACAGCGGGATTGAAGTGCCACGCGCCCCGACCCCTTGTTTTGCCCGGCCTGATGCGGGCCAGCCTGTGTGTCAGTGACGTGTCCCCCCCGCAGCTGTAAAACCCCGCAAGGCAGCGCTTGGTGCGTGACCCGAGCCGGGGGAAGGCGCTCGGCAGGAGGCGGCGGCGCCGCCCGGGGCAGCTCCAGCGGCCCTCGGCCGGAACGGGAACCGGGGCCGCGGAGCGGGAAAGCGGGATGGGGACCGGGGGACCCGGGGCTCCTGCCCCCGCCCAGCTGGGCTGTACAGGCTCTCCCTGCTGGGAAGGCATTCTCGGGGAGCAAAGTGCCCTCCAGCCCTTTGTGCTGCCCGAGCCGCGCTGCGCCCATCGCCCTGCTCGCCGATGGGAGTGCTGGGGTGGGAATGCTGCGGGGGGAAAGAGTGGAACAGCACTTGGTGGTGCTCCAGCGGAGGGATGAGGAGAGAGCCGGCGGATAACGCTTATGCCCGGGCGGTGGAAGGGCTCGGGCACCAGCGATGTGCCAGTGCACAAAACAAAGGCGCTGAACTTTTACCTCCAAGGTTTTGTAAGAAGACAGAGCAGTAGGTGGAGTGTTGGATGCAACGGGAAAGGTAAGGTTACCAGAACAGTGGGGTTTGAGGCTGTGCTCTGTGCCTTTAAAAACAAGCAAGACTCCGTAGGGAATTACAGAAGGGCAGCTTTATGCAAACCACTTGAGTGAATGTCTGCTTTAAAAAAGAAAAAGGCAAATTTTACTGAAGACAAATCTTTAGATGGAGGCAAACCCAGTTCTGACGTGAAGAGCAAAACAAAAAGATTGGCTGCATCTGCTAATTGATCCGGTTGTTTTCTAGGTCCTGGATGTAGGAAATATGAATGACTGGCAGAGAAAAAGCCCTCTAGACTGGGAAATGTATGTGAACAAATTGGTGAAAGTTGTTGCAGTTGAGAAACATGAATATGAAGGATGGGTTTTAACAGTTGACCCAGTTTCTGCCACGTAAGTACCAAAGCTTTTATAAAAAGCGAGATTTTTAGGAGGAGGAAAGATTCCAAGGCTGAAGCAAACTTATTTGGAGCAAAAATGGCATGTTATCTTGTTATCATTGTTAAGTTGCAGCTTCTGCTCATGGCTGCAGCCTGCTTATCTTCTGGTTTGTATTTCCTGTGCACCTCATCTCTGGCTGAGCATGGGAAACCAAAAAGTCCTTGATTTAGAATAAGCACTGCTTAGCAACAACCAAAATATCAGTGTGCTAGGAATGTTATTCTCACTGTAAATTCAAAACTCAGCACTGTGCCAGCTTCTAGGAAAATAGCTAAGAAATCAACTCTACCAGCTGAATGCATGTGTTGAAGGTGAAAGTTCACAGCTTGCAGCCAAGGCTTCAGCAAATCCAGCTACTCATGCTAAGCAAGTAAAGCTAAGTGAACAGCATATTAAATCACACAGTATTATAATTCCAAGTGACTTTCATTTAAAACTTACATATTAAGCTATACTGTTACCTCTCAACAATCCATGTGTTAAGGATTGCTTTTAGTAATATGCCAAACCCTGCTTTACGAAGAGTGCTGGGGTGTTTTCAGTGCTTTAGGTGTTGAAATCCTTAGCCTTTGTCCAGAGTTCTTGCAATGATGCCCGGCTTTCCACTCCAGCCAGACACCCAGGAAGGTGTAGAGGCTTTTTTGGAGAGCAAGCAGGGAAAATCAGAGGCACTGGACAGAAAGTAGTACACGTCTCTGGTATCCCAAGTGAGTAACTGGAAAACAGGGTTTGAAAGGCAGAGTGCAGCAGGGAATGGGCAGAAATTTTTCTCCTTGCTGCCAGAGCTCTTTCGTACCTTATTGGGTGCAAGCTTGTCCCACATGAACACGGGATTGAGGCTGGAAACTAAGACACTGAGCTTCTGATGTGTTTCAGAAGAATTGGTTGTTGCTTCAGCTCTGGAGTAGCTGCAATAAGCTCCTGAAGTTTCCTATAACTTTGGTAAGAAAGGTGCATACAGCTGTGAGTGATTCTGGTGATGGTCCAGGTTGAAATCAAGGCATATCTCACTGGACACATCCCAAAAAGTCATTACTTCCACTAATGGTGGCAATAATAATAGGCTAGTGAAACGCTGGCATCAAGTTCTGGAATTTTGCTTCCCACAAGAGGAAGAAGATGGTTTCTGATGCTCTTTGTTGATATATGAAGGAGACATCCTAGAAATACAACCAGCTGCCTTCCTACTTGCATTTTAGGACTTACAGGATGCAAGTGCCCTTGGGAAAACACCAGGCTTCCACAATGTGAGCCTGACCCTTCTGTAGTGTGTTCCTGTTGTATTTTGATTTCATGAACAGTCATAAAAAAATATTCTTTCAGCAATGATCAATAAATACTACTATTTTTTCATTAAAAGGTTCTGGTGTTGTTAGCTGCCTTCAGCATTCAAAGTGCTGTATGTATGAAGGTATCACTGTTTCTGAATGTTGAAATGTTTTAGGTTCTTCAGCAGTGTTGGGAAAGCTGCACAAAAATATTTAGATTTCCAGACTTGATTTTTTCGAAGCAAAGTGTACATTAATATTCTGCTTGAGAGTGTCTAGAGTAGTTTCAAATTCAAGACCAGCAATTCCCTGCAGAGCTCCACATTTTTAGTATTTTAAGGGTATAGCAGCATGCTTTTCAGAGGACAATGCTGGGTGCTGGGTGTTGCCTAAATACCTGGGTTAGGCTGGTGCTAATGAGCTCTTATCTCCAAAACCTTGGGGGCTGCTTCTCAGTCTTCAGTTAAGAACAGGAACTTAGACAATCTTCTTGCCTTGACAGCATCGTCCTGGCAACATTCCCAGAGAAGGAGAAGGGGTCCCTATCATTTGTCATGGGCCACGCCGTGCAGGAGGTGGAAATCCTGCGGGAAGGGGACAGTGACACGGAGCAGCGCCTGGCTGGCATCCTGGCGCCCGAGGAGAGCCCTGCCTACAGCCCCGAGGAGCTGGAGCAGAGGAGGAAGGCCCTGAAGGCTTGGCTGGAGGCCAACCACATCCCGGTGGGGGAGCAGGGCAGGACGCTGAGCGTGGCCGGGGCGCTGACCATCGAGCCCCCGTACGGCCCCGAGCAGTGCAGCAGCGGCAACCAGATCATCCTGGCCCGCCTGCAGGGCTTGCTGCAGGGCTACCTGGGCCAGCAGGGCTACCTGGGCCAGCAGCCCTGAGGCCCCGCTTGGGAGGCTCCTGGGAACTCTCCTGCTTTAGGGACTGTCCTCTTCTAGGAGCTCTCCTGGGCGTCAATACTCACCGTTTGCAGAAATGCAGCGTTTCGGGTACTTCTGAATTGATTTTGTTGTATGTAAAGAAAGGGATAAAACAAGAAGTATAAACTCAAAGCACAAGCATTTTTTTCACGTGCTATTTTTATTAGAAGCAATCTGTTGGATAATGCTGATGTATTAAACTGATTCATCAGTTTAACTTGTTGGTTTAAAAATTTTGAACCAGTATTGTAAAAGATTATATATGATACATGTGAACTGTTTTCCCTTTAAAACTAGTTAATTATCTAGTGCTGAAGGTATGTTTATTTGAACTGCTTACCAGATTCTTCTTTTTCCTTTTTTTTAGAAAGAGAATTATGACACTTGGACTTCCCAAATCAAATTTAAAAAAATGTTCAGAAAGCTGTTTTGTTTTGTTGTTTTCATGGCTGGTTGTTTGTTTGTTTGTTTTTCCCATTACTGTTCTCCTTGCTTAGAACATAAATTATAATGTGTATCTGGGTTTGTAAAATTATAAGGGAAGGTTAGCAGGCAAATAGTAGGGTTTAAAACCATTATCTATCTATATTTGTTATTTTTGAGCAGCAGTGCTTGGAAAACCAGTGTTCTGTAAAAGGAAAATGTGTTGCAATCCCGTAAGTTTTTATTTCTTAATTCTTTGTTTCTAGTTTATGCCAACACACGATGCAGGAATCATTATGTGATTATTCCTGAGATTATTAATGCAGTGAGGAACATTTAAAGCCCTCATTTATCTCAGTGTATTTGTTCTGCCTTATTAGGAAATAAGCACATTGGTGCACTCAAATGCAACTGGAAAGTCTGCCTAACCCTTGTTCCTCAAGGGCTGTCCTCATTTGTGCTGGGATTCACCTAAAATGATTTGAATGTCAGATGTGAGGGGATGAAACCAGAGCCTGCACTCCGCAGGCGGGTTGGGATGGATGCGAGGTGTGAGCCATCAGGAGAGGCTTGGAGGAACCTGGGGATGGCACCGCTCCAGGCCCTGGAGTAAGGATCACGGCAGCAGCCCTGGGTGGGTCACGCGTGAGGGCTGCAAAACGCAACAAGCGGCTCCGGACTGGTCTGTCCGCTCGGAGCCCGGCGGGAGCTCTCCCCGGGGCTGGCGAGACCGGGCGTGTGCCCAGGAAAGGCGCGGGGATCCCGTGCCCCCTCACGGCCCGCCGGGCCGCCATGGCCGCCGCGCGGGAACCGCCTCTCGCGA
>VXAX01007180.1:1541-141468 GCA_013399835.1 Leptocoma aspasia
AATAAACAATAACCTAAAGACCAAAAATCAGTGAGTCTCGCTCATTTTTCATCCCTAGCAAAAAACTCACGCAGAGAATCTCCTTCAAGAGCCCTAGAGGTAAGTTCCCAGCAGGTTGTGAGGAGAAACAACAGCCAAAAAAGCCTCTCACACTTGACTACACACTTTCCTCTCCAGGAGAAGAGCATGACCCCTGTGTCAGGTGTCACAGTCCCTTAACTCTGCACCCCAAACTGGGGTATAGATCTTGGGACCTGCCACAAGGGCTCCATGTGTGCAGGTGGGCTTTGGTGTAAAATGAGTCTGGGCCAACTGGCCACAGCTCCTGTGAGCACATTCTGTCTCCATGTGGAGAAGCTCATGGATATTCAGCTTCTGGGCTTTGGATACTCATGCTTGCCCAATACCAGTGCTGGGGTGAAGGTGTTCTCTAGTGCCCCTGGGAACAGCTCCAGTGCACACTTCACGTGGTGGTCAGAGCAATAACTCTGCAAGGTAGGATTTACCTGTTCCTTCAGTCTCAGGGTGTTCTGAAGACTTTGGGGGTTTTGTATCTTTTAAGCCAGGTATCACCCTGATTCACACAGTTGAAACTGTCCATCCTTGGGGAGTGAAAGTTGTGTGCTGCAGTTGATATTTTTCCCTCCCTTTGCACTGCGTGTGTGTGGTAGTTGGTTTTGTTGCTTGGTGTGTTGTTTTTCCTTTGTTTAACAGTAATTTTTTGCCTGGCACTGTTGTGCTTTCCGAACAACACATTATCACAATCTGGATGCTCCACTCCTATGGCACGTTAGCCACAGGACTGTTATTGTCTAATGTAGATATTAATGAAATGTAAGTGGAATACTAGGAAAAACAGTCTCCTTAGTTCCTTGTGGTTTAATTCATCATTGAAAAATAGGCTTCTATTAAAGGATCTGAAAATCAAATGTCTTTTTCTTGGCATTCATTTTATCGTGGTGTAAGTGTTGGCTGCACCTTCCCTTCCTTGCACCACTGCAGGCATTAGTTATATCTGAACATGGAGTGTTCAAATGTAACCTTTCTGCCTATTATTTTTCCAAAAGCAAATAGCAGAGTCCTGTAAATTTAATGGGCAAATCAGATTGCACAAAACTTTCTGCATTTATTGACTGGCAAATATTTTTATTCCCTGGAAACAGAAGAGGAAATTAGTTGTTTTTTCTTTTTCTTGTTTTTAGATGAAACATTTTTCTTTTGAGATGCACTTAATATACCAAGCAAGAGTACTATGTAAGCATTTGGAGAGGAACATGAGTGTGAACAGGCAAGTTTCACCATATCACTGTGCGTTAATTTTTCTCCCACAATATTTTGATTACAGGGCACTCTTCAAGCCCTTTTTTGTCTTCACTTAGTCAGAAGTATCTTACAGAGGTTAAGGTTGAGTTTCAGGCATCTTTTTTAGAAATAAATCCTTCAAAGTTTTAATTACTAATTTTGGTTTACTGATTCCTGTCACAGTTAGAATGGAAGTGAAGCTTTGTTGCTAAAGCTCATTTTTGAGTGGGAAATAGCAGGAGTCTGAAGGACATGGTTATAATGCAGTTCACAGGTCTCAACTGGAATGTGAGAAGTTGCCTTGATCTGAGACTTCCTCTTGCTGATAGAAAAGGAAATACTGTTTGTACTAATGAAGGGACTTTGGTAACTTGAATATGCTCTGATCTCTCCTAGAGAAATATTTTCTGTTTCATTTAAAGTCACATTGTTTGGATTGGTGGAACAATTTTTCATCACTTTCAAGTGTTGGGTGTTCCTGGGATGCTTCCAGGGCTCCCCAGTGTGCAATATACTGCTGATTTCAGGCATTGCACTTTGCTGTGTTTTGTATAAATGGCTGCACCATTGCTCTGTGTCCTAATTTTTCTCCTTCTATAAAGAAAAAACCTGACTAATCCTTTCCTTTTTCTGATGACAGCTGTACGTTGAAAAGACTTTTAAAATGTTTTGAAAAATTTCCCCATCTATGCTGCAGCTGCATCAAGTCTTGATGGCACCATGTCACATCATTGGGTAAAAGAAAATGTTGTGTTCACAGACTGTAGTGTGGATCACACATTGCACAAATCAAAGATATGTTTTTGTCAATTCTGTGCCGTGAATTAGTACTCTGGCTAGGTTTTGAAATACGTGGGATGAATGCTAGTGTGGAGCTTGCCAAATCTATAGATGAAAAAGAAAATAAGCTACACAGACTCCAGTTCCCACTACTGTTTAGTTTAT
This sequence comes from Leptocoma aspasia, assembly GCA_013399835.1. Taxonomy (NCBI): domain Eukaryota; kingdom Metazoa; phylum Chordata; class Aves; order Passeriformes; family Nectariniidae; genus Leptocoma; species Leptocoma aspasia. Next base: position 3,789 of record VXAX01007180.1, read on the forward strand.
AGGCATTGGAATGACCTTCTAATCTGTGCAGTGATAATTGCCTGTTTTACATAATGTGTAAAGCTTTGCAGAGGAGTGTTTGTAGTGATGGAACATGTATTAAAAATCATTGTCTGGCAACTAATAAGAATGTAAAGCCACTCTATAAATAGTGCAGATAAACTCTAAAAGGGGGAATGAGCAAATATACTTAGGCAAATCAAAAGACAACTGTGCTGGGGCCCAGGCTGGACATTTAACATAACAGTGGCTCATGAACTGTGTCCATGCTGGCAGGGAATGTGGCACTGGAGGCAGAGATGGAGAGAGGAAAGCTGGGAGTTCAACTTTGTATTTCAGCAGTTTTTTCCGGGCTAGATCAAACCTTGGCCTTATCCTTTGGGTCAAACATAACTTGGAGGTAGGAGTGCATCTCCCAGATAGTTGAACCTGGAAGGAATCCAGCTTTGCACACTTCCAAGTCTCTTCCCAGCACAAAGTGGAGAACAGTAAATAGAGATGATCTGGAGCTTTGCTCCAAAGTGCTCTACCAATTTAGACTAAAATGTTATTTATAGAATTGCGTGGAACATCAGTAGTCTTTTCTCCTAGATTTATGATCTTGGCATTGGATAGAATAGCCTAATGAGGTTTTTCTTGGAAATAAGTGGAATTTCTGGTAGTCTTGATATTTCAGGGGCAGAAAGGGGATCAAGAGATTATGCACTAAAGCATTGAAGACTGACATTGATGACTTGGGTTTTTATATGCTCTGCATCTTGAGATTAAGTGTTAAGTTAATGGCAGAGTTTCTGTTTGGCCACTGTACTGGGCTTACATGGCAAGGTTTTGGTAGCTGGGGCTACAGAGGTGGCCAGTGTGAGAAGAGGCCAGGGTCTGCCCCTGGACTGTACAAAGCCACACACAGCTTGCTGCAAAACAGGCCCATCCTTGGCCATAACTGAGCTCACCAGTGAAGCTGGTGACACCTCTGAGATAAGATGGTTAAGAAATGCTAAAATCCACAGTGCAGCAGTTGTGAGAGAGGAGAGAGATAAAATACGTGGGAATCAACTCTGCAGACCCCGAAGTCAGTGGAGGAGCAGGAGGAGCTGTTTAAGCACCAGAGCAGAGTCACTGGCAGCTCTGGAGAAGACCATAGTGAGGCAGCTGTGCCCCTGCAGCCCATGGAGGTCCATGGAGGGAGCAGAGATCCACCTGCAGCCCTTGGAGAGCCCATGCTGGAGCAGGCTCCTGGCAGAAACTGACCCTGGAAGAGGGGCCCACACCAGGAATGGGTTTTCTGGCAGGAACAGTCAGAAAATGGGAAAGGCCCCAGCTGGAACAGTTTGTGAAGGACTGTGTCCCTTTGGAGGGACCCCTTGCTGGAGCATGGGAAGAGTGTCAGGATTAAGGAGCAGCAAAACCCAAGTGTTATGGGCTGGCTGACCTATACTATTTTTAATTGCCAGTAAATTAGTTTTCCCAAGCCAAGTAGGTTTTTCTCATGAGTGTAGTTGGTGAGTGACCTCCCTGTTTATCTTGATCCATGAGCTTTTTCTTCTTTTCTTCTCTCCCAGTTGAGTAGGAGGAGTGAGAACAGGTCAGTGGGCACCTGGCGGCCAGCCAAGGGTCAACCCACTACAGCAGTGCTGAGGATGTGGACAAACTTAAACTTTGCAGGCCTCTCTTCCTCTGAATTCTCCCCAGTCCAGGTTCTCTGAAGCTGCCAGTGATGGCAGCATGAGCAAATTCAGCAGTTGGGCTTTTTTGTCATGGGTTGCACTCACATGATCCTGCTTACCAGCTCAGCCCAGAGCAGTCACTTCCAGCAGAGCAGGAGACAAAGAGCACTGATGTGGTCAACAAGCTCTGTAAATCCAGGACTGGATGTCTGAATGATGTCCTCCTGTCTTTTCCTTTCTGCTCTCTTAATGTACTCCTAGGTAAAATCTGTGTGTTGAAAAAAAAAAGTTAATAAGCTTCATAACATTTCCAGCTACTGGTGTGTAGTAATTGCTTTTGAAACAGTATTTACTGGCATGCCAGTGGATGTTTTTGAGCATTTTTGGCTGAGAAGTATTAGAAATGCTGAAGTCATTGCTACCATTAGGAAATGTCAACAAATTATCCCTTGCATCCTAGCTGTGATATAATGTCATGATATGAGGAGCTTGGAGAAGAGATAATCGAATTAGGGCTAATGAGAATACACTTGAATGTGAGGTGACTGCAGGTGGACAAGGGGGCACAAAATGTATTTGACATATCTGAATAATTCCTGCTGCTGTTGAATTGCTATTTAATAGTTTGGTCTGAGCTTTGTTTATTTGATTAAGCTGCCTTGGCAATTTCTGATTCCTTTTTAATTTAAAACAGCTTTTCTGCAGTTTTTTTTTTATTTATTTTTCCTCTCAAACCTATTTTTACCTGCCTTTTATCTGTCATGCAGCTTTCATCAGCTGAGTTCATAGATTTCTGATTAGTGGGAAAACCTTTGTTTCCAATTAAAAAGTAAAAAAAAAAAAAAAAAAAACTTAGAGCTTCATATTTGGGAATAATTCGTTTTAATATAAAGACATTTAAAAATGGCTCTAACATGAAAACTATTTCAGCTCTTCTACAATTTAAAATTATTATTTCCCTCCACAATTAAAAAAAAAAACCCTGCAGATCAGCTTGTTTTCCAAGCATTCTTTTTCATTCTGAGCCAAATGTGCAAAGTCCTTCAATTAAAATTTGGACTAAATCCTACAGTCCCATGTGAAAGGCTGTAAATATTTGGTATTCTATTTATATGAGCTAAGAAGCTTGAACTTAAAATCCTGATGGCTGAATGATGTATCAGGGAACTGTCTGATCTTGCACTAGTAATGACATACCAGTTTCACTGAGAAATAGTTACCTCTGAGATGTAAGAATAAGAAATTTGCCTTGCTTGCCCTGAAGTGGCCACAAAGCAGATGTATCTGATAGTCACATCATTACAGTGGCTTATAAATGTGGCAGTTCCCTGTGTCATATCCTTATATCCTTAAAACTTGGAGCTACCTAAAAGCTGACTATAAAGTTTTTAAAAATAAGCTAATTTATGCCTTATTTGTATTCCTTTTGTGCTGGTAAGACTCAGTTGTGTGTTGGAGAAAACTCTGCTTTTCAAAGTTACACTTCATAGACCCTTCACAGTAACTTGTGCCATAGCCTATTCTCCAGTTTTTTCCTATTTCTTCTTCATCTTACTAAGAATGTACAGTTGTTTTGCATCCATATTTTGCCTCCATAAGTTTTCCTTTAGGCTTTTGATTTTTTACATTTTTTTCTTTCATTTCAGCATTGCTTGTGTAAGCAGACAAATACCAAATAGTGCTGATGTAATATACAGATGTGAAGGAGGAAAACAGGTGCAAGGTGTGGGAAGATTGGTACTCAGATTTGATGGAATGTTGTGATCCCATACCCCTTCTGATGATGACTTCTGCATGCTTTAACTTGGCAGCTAATTATATTCTATTTGGTACATCATCCTCTTAAATTGTCATTCCTTAGCTAAAACATCACGCTTCCTCCCCCGCTGCTTTTCTGTATCCTCTTTCCTTATTGTTTGCATTTGTGCTGTCATTAGGTGTGACTTCTAAATCCTCAGCACTCTGCTTCTCAAGCCTCAGAAGGTGTTACATTACCAGAAAACAGTGACACAGGTCACTCCTCGCAGGGGGCTGTGTGGCAGGGTAAAGGTTGCAGTGTCCAAGCTGAGCAGCACTGCTTGGGCTGTACTTCCATCAGCCCTGGGTGCTGCAGCCTTCACCTGCATCCACAGCATGGGAATAGATTTGGACCTCTCAGAGAGAAGGAGAGCCTCTCATTGCCAAAGGTTTTGGCAAAAGTGGCCAAAGCCACCAAAGGTTTTTTTATTTAGTAAATCCTGATTAGCTGAGTTTCAAATCCATGTATTTGTCTTGTGCCTTTGCTTAAAATCCTGTCTGTTTATCTGAGAAAAACTGACTTAGTCTTTGTTGGAGCTGGTGATTCACTGAAACCACCTGGGCTCAATAGCACCTGAAGAATAATGGCTGTTTGTGATACTGTTCTAATTGAGAGAGAACTTCCCCAGGACGTGCAGCTGACTCATTTTTCAGAGAAACCTGTCATCACTGTGTCTGAGGTGGCCTGTTACCCTGGGATTAAGCAGCCTCTTGTACCTCAGGTACAAAATACTCTCTAATGCTTTTGTTTTTCTACATTTATAGCACATGTTAGCACAATAATGTGAACCACTGGTTCCTGTTGTCAATGCTTAGGTTTTGTGTGCTCTTCCAAACAGTGGGTGGTGGCAAATGGAGTATGTGTGAGTAATTTTATAGTGTTTATTAGTTACACCCCTGGATTTTTCTCTGCCAGGGAATAAAGTGAGCTAGAAAAGGAGAAAGCTCACTGTTTAAGTAGAGTAAGGTTTATACTGATGACTAATGCACCCTAAAAGCTGTTGTCTTTAGTGTGGATTATAGTAAAACAAATTTAAGTTGAAAATTATATTTATTCTTTTTCCCCAGCCTTAAGGGAGACTGAATTGTTTGTAAATTCTTTCAAGAACTTGCTGTCATAACAAGAGGTTTGTTAAATTTGATGGTTTCAGAAAACTCTAAAGCAGGAGAAATATTTGGTAATTTTCATTCAATTTCAGACTTGTGTGACAGCTGATGACAACTTTAAGTCTGCTAAAGAGGGAAGAGTTGATGAAAGGCTGTTGGATTTTCATCCAGTTTGAAGCCCTTGGAGTGATAGCTCCTTATCCTTCCAAAATGTTGTAATTGAAGGAACATTCATTATGTTCATCCTCTTTGCTTCCCATCCTATTGCTAGACCTTTCAGGAATATGTTTGCAGAGATGGTTTTGGTTTACTGCATTACAGTTCCTTGCTTCAAGAGGAGGCTTTGGCTGTAGTAACATCAGAAATGCAAAGCTGTCATTTTAATATGTACTGAAGAAATGTCTTGAGTGGTAAGGGGGAACCACAATTCATAACTAAAGTATGTTTTTCCCTTGCAAGTGATTTTGGGCTTAACTTCACTGATGAAAATTTCACTGATGAATTTGCTGAATTTCCATGTGAGGTCGATGGATTTCAGAGTGAGTGTTGCCCTTCATGGGAAGCTTTCCTGCCTGACCACTGTGTCTACCTCTCCAAGTCAAAAAAAGGATTTAAAGGCCATGTAGGCTTATGTAGAGCTTAGACCTCTAAGTTTTCTCTCTGCAGCTGGTTTTAGTTAGAGCTCAAAGCTGTTGTCTTGTGGAGGTTGGGTTGTTCATGCCTGGGTAACCAGTCAGCCCTGTTGCTCCTGGTCCATCTGAGCTGCACAAATGAGAACTTGAACCCTCCCCAAAGTGCTGAATATTTTAATTGCATGTCTAGAGGCCCAGCAGACAGGTGGATGTGTGTTTAAATCCCAGCTGGGGCTGTTCCTCCTTCTCTCTAGTGAACAGGTCACGTCTGCCCTAGGGGAGGGTTCCGCAGTGCTTTTCCCAGGGAACAGGATCCTGTTTGCCAGGTGCAGCTCCACAGGCTCAACCAAGTCCTGACTCTTCCTGGGGATTTTGATTCTGTGGGGAATATGAAATTCACAGAAGTTAAGAGGGATCTGTTGAGAAAGAAATAGGTTAAATGGGCTGGACTGGAATCCATAAAAGGCTTTATTTATATATTGTCCTAGAGCTAATGCTTGTAAACTGGAATAGGGATTTCCAAAGTACTACATCAGTGTTTGTAGTAGATGAAGTAGGCTTTTCCAGTTTAGTGAGTTTAAAACTGCTTTTTAAAATTTCAGGTAATTTTCTGCTGAGATATGAGAATCTGTGACAAATAGATTTTTCTGGGTTATGGGTGGTTTTCTTTGGGTTAGCTTTTTTCTTTAACAGAGTGTAGTGGTTTTAAAGCAGATCATCATTAGTAGGTTCAGTGCATTATTGACTTCAGCATAAACAAATGGATTTTTTTCCTGATGCCTGTGTATAAGGCTTAGACTAGAATTAACATCATGTTTGTTTTGCAGTAGGAGCTTGTTAAGGTGTTCACAGCATGTGTTTGTAGTTCATTTTGCATTGGTACTGAAATAAAAGTACTGATTTTGAGAGAAGTAGCATTGAAAACTTGATGGTGGCTTTGTGTTACTGAAGTACCTCAGTGCTTACCTTGTTCTAAGCCAGTAAAAAGAAAGTGTTACTGATATGCCTGTTAATGCACTGATTATTAAAGTTATTGTTTCTGTGCACCAGCAGTATAAATTAATAATTGTCATCTTATGTCAACACTGGATATTTTTAAAATGTTTTCAGAATATCCGAAGAATGAGCCAAATGCTGCTTCTTGCTGTGATCTCTTATTTGAAGATTTATAATCGCTTTGGAAAATGCTTTTCTGATGCTGTATTATCCTTTAAAATCAAAGATTCAAACAAATGCCTTTTCATTTCCATTTTGTGGTCTTTTTCTACTACAGCTTTGTGCCTGCCTCTCAGTGGTGCTGACATCTCAGTGTTGTCTGTACTTAACTGGAGTCAAAGGAAAAAGACCAAGACCTTTTTTGGCACACTCTCCTAAGTTTTAGGGGTAGGTTACATCTAAAATCTAATTTGGTGCTTCCTCTAGCAAAAGAAATAAAGGGAATGGATATAATGTAGGCAGAAGGTTTTTCTTACTTGTACAGTGTTCTGTAGATACAGCCAGAAAGTTTGTGATCTTTTTTCTTCCCCCTTTCTCCCTGCCTTTGGGTTGTTTTATCCAAACTCTGAAGTTGTTCTGTATTGACAAAGGTTTTAACTGATGCAAACTAGGTGGAGGCAAACAAATTCATACTGGTATTGCTAATTAGCAGTATGAATGCAACCTGATTGTGATTCAGTGGGTATGGCACTGGGATTTATTGCAGCTATTCTGCTGGGTTTTCCCTCAGCTTGGGGCTGGGACCAGGCACACAGGACAGCCTTGGAGGCCCTGATTCCTGTTTCGCATGGGAAATGCCGTGGCTGTTTACTTTGTTTTGTTTACCAGTCCTCAGTCAGTGAAACTGAAAACAACAGAACCTTCTTGTCTACCACTAACTTCCTTTTCTCATAGCAAAGACGAAGAAACTTCCCGTTTCTGCTATCATTTGACAAACTTGTTAACCTTTCATCTGGTTGTCTCTTAGTCCTCCAGCCTTTCCTATAACCACTTTATAAGCATAAGAAACATGGATCTACTGCTGCCTGAAACTTAAAGTGATTTCAAATGTTCAGAGGGGATTTCAGCATTTTCCCCCTCTCTTAAATGTCATTTTAGTTTTTAATTAAGTGAATGACAGATATTGTAAGTAGCCAGTTATTCAGCTCTGTGCTGTGTAGACATGACTGATACAAGAGGGCAGGTATCTAAATTTGCCTTGATGTCTTTCTGTGGACTTATTCAAACTTATCTCAGAGCCACCAAGAGAAGGTTTAGTGTCATGTGAGCTTCTTGGTGCCCTTCAGACTTTTCAGAGGATTCCCTTAGAGGATCCTGTTTGTACTTATGGTATTATTACTGCAGTTAAAGTGTTTATCTGCTCAAAGATTAATAGCTCAGAGACACAGTAATTGAAGAAAGCTGTTCAGCTGCGGTGAACTGAGCTGTAGCATGTAACTCAGTATTTTTTTTTTTTTTTGTGAAATGCTTTAAGTATGTTAGGATTATATTTGAAGTTGAACAGAAGGGCCTTGCAGCTCCTCTCACTGTTACTGTGCTTTTTGGTGGTTCCTTCAGTCTATCCCAATGGTAGATGGAGGGATGCCTGAGATCCACCCTCTCTGCTATGGATCACAACAGTCTGTCTAGCAGCCTGTTGTAACTGGTGTAGCTCGTGTAACGTGCTGTTGCTGGATGAAACAAGAAATGCTTTTCATCCTGCCACAGCTTTTCACAATATTTATTTTCCTGTTGTGTACTGGGCTGAAACTGAAATTAAAGCTTGAAAATGAATGCCGAGGTCTCCCCATGCAGAGGCTGTGCCAAGTTCAGGTGTGAACAGAGGCTGCAGGGAGGTTTTCGCCCGCTTTTGGACAAGGACTCATCCCTGTGTGCTTCACGTTGTCTCTTCCAGGAGAAGGCAGAAAAGTCAGAGGCTGGTAGTACGTGTGCAGCTGGGGAGTGAAATCTGGTGGTTTCAGGAGCTGCTCATCTGTTGCTTGTTTGTGAATGCTTCCTTTTCCAAAGTCTCCAAATGTGGGGCCAGCGAGGTTTGGGCAGTGCCTGTTGAGCTGAGCACAGCTCGGTGCCAGCCCTGGGCAGCTCGGGGGAGCTGCTGCTGTGTCCCCACGGGGCTGTTCAAGTTGTGCCACCTTCAGTCAGAGCCCGTGTTCTTCTGAGCTGGCTTGGAGCTCTTTAGTCTTGTTAAGTGGCAGAGTAGCATCTATTGCAAAAACAAACCCTCCCTTTCTTCCTGTTGTAATCAGTTAAATCGGCTGTGTAATTAAATGATGAGCTGGACTGTGGGTATGTCAGTGTATTCAAAGCTTGTCTGTGTACAAGAACAAATCTCTTTATTTAAGCCAGTATAAAATGATACCAATAGCGATGAAATTTTGCAACTGGAGACCTGTTATAGCTTCTCTAGCCCTACAGAAGAAATAAACCAGCTTTCTCAAAAATTAAGAACCGCCCTCTTTTAAAAAACTTCATCCAGGGTCTGTATGAGTGTTGTCTTGGTGAGACTTTAAACTGGGAATAGACTTCACATCATTTACGCTGAATTTTAAAATAGAATTATTGTTTGCTTCATTAATTTTGACTAATGCATAGAGAAAAATGATTAATCAGGAGACTTAACATAATTAGTGCAGTGTGGCAACTGACTACTTAAATATAAGTCTGTTAATGTGGGAAGCATAGCTCTTGTTATGAAATGTTCTACTTTGTGTCAGAATTGAAAATATTAGAACCACTTTACTCTTTAAATTAATATGGCAAATCTTAGTGCTGTGAAAACATTCATATTCTACCACTAATTATGATGTTCAAAACAGGAAATCTGAAATTATGTCGGAAATAATGTCAGCATTTCAGAGAATTTTTTAGTGTTCTTTGGATTTATGTTGCTGGGAAAAAAAATGATTTCATATGTCATCCTGATACATGACATTGGGAAAGTGAAGAAGAAATTTATTGCAGAGAGCTGCCATGTTCATCTTGCTGAAAGATGGTTTTGCTTGTGTGTTTAGTAGCCTGTCATGGTTAAAAGAAACATGAGCAGCGTCAGTGTACAGAAGGGATATTTTAGCTCTCAAAAGCCTCTGGGAGCTGCAGGCATAATATACTTTTAAAGTACAAGGGATTAAAAAAAAAGGGATTTTCAGCTAATTTTGCTTATAAAATCATAAACAAGACCTGAAAAGCCACTGGTGTAAAAGGATGCCTTGACTTATATTAGGTTGAGGGTAAAATTCCTGAAATATTTCTTCTTTTCATCTGTCAATACTGCTTCTGAGGTCAAGTGTCTGATCTTACCGTATAATGCAGCAGATGATTTGCAGCATACTTTATTAAGACATAATTGCAAAGGCTAGGGCTGGGAAAGGTCATGGATTTCAGGGGGAGTGTGGGAAGTAATACTCATGAGCTGTAGATGAAACAGATTATATGTTACAGTGGGATCAGTTCTAGCCACAGTAGGAGTTGTAAGAAATGTAATCTTTTGGTGGAAGACTGTAGAATGATTTGCATGTAGTAGAAAAGCCCCAGTGTTTTTCCATGGAGGCTGTGTCTCTGTTGTTCCATGGCTGCTGGGTTGTAACATGTGCCACACACAAGGCTGGCTGTGTCCCCTGGAACAGCGGGATGCAGATCTGCTCCATCGCCTCTGGGACAGCTGCTCGGAGGGCTGACATGGCTGAGCTCAGCAGCGTCTGCATCCCCTGAAAGGCAAACGTGGAGGTGAGTGACCACTTCTCTGTGGCCACAATGCTGCTCTTTCACAGCGCTGAGGAAGGAGAAAAATTGTAATGAAAAGGCCAGATACCGACTACACCCTTGGGAAGAGAAGAAGAAAGGATGACTTAAGCTTAGACACAAGCCATTAGCTAGTTGTGGCACAAGTCAGACCAGTCTTTACATATTGGCAAGCCCCAAATTATACCCAGGCTGAGTTTTTTCATTTAAGTCTATTAAGAGCTGCCATAAATGTTTCAGGTTGTGTTGACAGAGGTCTGGGCAGGAGGGTGGGTTGTGCGTTGGTTTTGTCCTCTTTCAAGAAAGGAGCATTGTTCAAAATTGGGCTTACTCTTTCCAGTATAGCTTGTTGAAAATCGGTAATTATGGTTTCTTCTGGCTTTGCAACTGATTATGTTAACCTTCAGCAAATTAATTATCTTCTGGCTCATGACTGCACACAACACTTTGTAAAATGGAATTACAGTAGAACAGTAGAACCCTGCCAGATCTTGTCACTCCACTTTGTAACCCTTGTGGGAACTTTAATAAGGCTCAGTAGTGAGGTGACGACATGAGCATTCCAGCTGCAGCTTCCAGCTGGTTAGGTGTAGGTATTGCTGATGAAGTGATCTAATTTTAAGGTGGAATTATTTACATGAAACACACAGAAAAACAAATTGCAAATTAGGACTAATTAAATGGCCAAGTTTTATTTTATTAGAGTATGTTCTTTTTCTGTTTTATTTCTGTTTTATTCTGAGTTTTTGTGCTTTCATTCCTCCATTAACTAAAAGGCTATGTTTATGTGCTAGTAAGGCTGTGTTTTAAAAATAAAATGATAGGCATATTGCAGTAACTGATAAATATTGGTGGAGTTTCTGAAGGCCCTTTAGTCCATTGTTGCTTAAAAGCAAGATAGAATATTTGATTTAAATTCTATGTAATACATAGACTCCTAAATTCTCATTTCATGTTTTGACACAGGCTTCCTCTGTGGAATATGGCTTAGCAGGGCTGCCTTGATTTCCCTGCTCTTGCTTTGAGTCCTTTGGAGATCACTTTAAAATTGATTTGAAAGGGTTTTTAGAGCAGTTATTTCTACTAGTTTGCAAAATGACCATTTTCCATTGGTGAATGTGTAGTGTCTCATAGGGGATGTTGCAAAACTGCAGGAGTTCTACCATAATGAAACTTGATTTTTCATTAAGATGAGCTTTCAGTCATGTTTCTTCAGGGAAGTGAAATCTTTACTTTCATGTTTTTCCCTCATTACTCCTCATGCTGTAAAACTACAATAGTGTCTACTCTGAATGCTGATTATTTAGAGGAGGAGGGTGCATGTGGTTTGCTGTTGCAATGGGCTTTTTTAGTGCAGAGCATAATGCAATATTGATTTTCCAAAGAGTTTTACTCTGTCTTTTAGCTTTTCTCTTTTCTTTGGAATAGAGAGAAATTTCAGTTAAGCCAAAACCTTACCTTTTTGTGTGTAAGTCTACTTGAAAAACACCCACAAAATCAGACATGCTAAACTTGAGAGACATAAGTATCAGTATAGATATCTCTAGTATAGCTAGCGTGTGTGCATATATATAAACGTGTGTGTGTCAGTAATATGGCTTACTGCTGCCTGGGATGAGTGTGTGGTAGAAGAGCAACAATGATGTTAAAAAGCAAATTGTTTTCAAGTGGTGAAGGGGTGAGGGACTTAACCTGGGACAAATGCTTGTGTTCATTGTGTGTGAGTTCTTATCATCCTGACCGCAAATATGCTCACAGAAAAGGAAAGAGAAAGTAGCTGGTTTCAGTTCAGTTGTTCTGTTGTAAACAAAGTGGAAGATTATTTCTGGGTAGCAAGAAGATTGTTGTTGTGTGTGTCACCAGTAAGAAAATGCTGCTTTTGAGGGAAATGTGCCTGGTAGTGGACGTGGCACTGGCTTAGTCTAAACTCATACTGATTCTAGAGACTAAACTATTGACACCTGGGCTTGGGTGGGATCCACGAGCAGTAATCAGTGGTAAAGACAAAGGAGCTGCTGCTCATTTCCAGGCTCGGTGCTCTGCCAGACGATATGGGGAGGAAGGTTAAAACAATGGAAGGAACTGTTCTTTTTTCAGTCTCTGGGGAAAAAAGAATAGTCCAACACACTTGATCAGATCTCCTGTTCCTGGCATTTTAACACTTCTCTGAGTGCAAGAAAACCACAAAAGGCTTGAGGCTGGAAGAGACCTCTGAAAGTCATCTGGTCCAGCCCTGTGCTCAAGCAGGGCTGTGCAGAGCTGGTTGCCCAGGACCACGTCCAGACAGCTTATGAACACCTCCAAGGATGGAGAGAGATTCCACAGCCTCCCTGGGTGACCTGTGCCACTGCCATGGTCATCTTTCAGCTGGCTTCACACGGAGTCTGGTCATGTGTGTGCCCTGACTTGTTTAGCTTAGGATATAGAATTGGCTGGTTCCTGGCTGCAGGCAACACATAACAGCAAATGGCACTGTGAGAGAGCATGTGTGAGGGCTAGTATGTGCAGGAGAATGGCTTTGTGTGTTTGTCCTGGGATATTTGGTACAGAGATCTGGTTTTCAGGTTTTACTCCTGAATTTTTATAGTTTTATCAACAGAAATGTTGTTGCCAACTCCTGGCGTCCTAGGTGTTTCAAGTCCCCAAGATACCTTGAGCAGTAAAGGAATTTTGATCAGAAAATACATAAAATCTCCATCCTTTCAGTAGGGAATGCCAGTTACAGAAATCTAAACTGTATTTTTAGAGTTACCTAATTTTGTGGTTTCTTAGGTAATAAGCCAGAAAAGAGGGTACTTTAAGCCCCATTTCAAATAAGCCCTTTCAGTAGGACACTTTTCCTGCAGCACTGGAAAACACCAGTAAGAATTCTTGCCCGAGAATATAACAGTGATGTGTTACAGAACCCTGGCCTCTGAGGCTGTTTGTTCAAATCCTTTTGTTTATTATGAGCTGGAATGCAGGGCTGTGGGCTGGGCTGGAGAACACCAGCGTGGTGCCTTCGTGACACTTGGCATTAACAAATGGCATCTTTGTTCCAGCCTCTGCAGCTCCTGGAGCTGTAGAGGGGCTGTGTCTGGAAGAAGGAGCCCGTGTCAAGTGGCTCAGTTGTGTGGAGCAAATGCAGCAAGTGGAGGAGGAGAACTTTTCCCCCAGTCATTTTTGATAAAGTGATTTAGAATATGGTCTAGAAGCAAACAGATTTACTTCATGAAGACCAAAACAGAGCTCTACAAGGACTGGGAAGAAAATGACAGTCTAAAGACTGGTAAAGTGTTGTGTAAAATTTTATGTACTGGTCTTTAATTGTTTACATTGTGCTGTTATTCTCGCTCATTTCAAATTAGTGATAACTGAGTTTTAAATACTTAATAATATTTAAGGAATATAATGTTTAATGGTGGAAGAAATGTAGCTCAGTTAAGTTCTGGAAATACATATTTCAGAGAGAGTGTTGCTATGCAAAAGGGATTGTTTTTCTAACTAACTAGTTCATTTTATGTTAAAACCTCTTCTCTATGTTAGAAGTTCTCTCTGCATGAAGAGAAAGTATAATAAATGATGCTTAATGCCTTTTGTTCAGAGCAGATTTAGTATTGATGTGCAGGTATTTACCAAGATTCTTCCTTTTGAACATCGTGTACCCACAGCAAAATACTGTTAAGTGTACGTCATGGCTTTTATTTCGTTGTTTATGGGAATGAACTGGAAGGAAAATAAACAGCCTGAGTATTTAAGGGACTTTTTGCTATGACCAGAGACTTTGTTTATTGCTCTGATATGTGCTTTGAATGTGTAGATGCTTAGCAGCTGGTGGTAGTGCCTGCAGACAGGAATTTGTGCCAGTGCAGCTCTTTGAGCAGTGGGATGTGTAATGTGCAAGCAAGCAAGAATTTCAGCAAAGTAATGGGAAACAAATTAACATTTTCAATTCTTTTGGGGTTTTCAGAGTGCTCTGTAGTTGGACAGACAATGATGGTTGGTTAAAGGACAAAAAGGGAAGAAATCACTTTTCAGAAAGCGATAAGGGGATAAGGTTAAGGATAACCTTTGGGATAAGGTTATACATGATGCTCTTAGAACATTGAGCCTCAGTCCCATGGAAAGAGGCATTGCTTCTGGTGCTGGTCCACAGTGGGTGACCCTGGGCCAGTGTGTGCCCAGGTAGCCAGGAAGGCCAGTGACATCCTAGCCTGTACAGCAATGGTGTGGCCAGCAGGACCAGGGCTGTGATTGTCCCCGTGTAGTCAACACTGATGAGGCCACACCTCACATCCTGGGGTCAGTTTTGGCCCCCTTGTGACAAGAAGGACACTGAGGTGCTGGAGGGTGTCCGGAGAAGGGAATGGAGCTGTGATAGGGTCCTGAGCACAGGTCCTGTGAAGAGTGACTGAGGGAGCTGGGGGCTGTTTATCCTGGAGGAAAGGAGGCTCAAGGGGGAAACTTACTGCTCTCTACAACTCCCTACCAGGAGGGTGTAGCCAGGTGGGGGCTGGGCTCTTGGCAAGTAACAAATGACAGAATGAGATGAAATGACTTCAAGATGCATTGAGGTGTTTTAGATTGGATATCAGGAAAAATTTTGATCCCAAAAGGGTTGTCAAGCACTGGAAATAGGCTGCCTAGGGAAGTCACCATCCCTTGAGGTATTTAAAAGCACTTGGTGCTTGGGGACATGGTTTAGTAGTGGGCTTGGCAGTGATGGGTTAATGGTTGGACTCAATGATCTTTAAAAGTCTTTTCCAGCCTAAACAAATCTGTGATTCTTCTTCAATTTATGGCACATCTGTAAGAGGCAGTTTATTATACTACTGCTGATGCATGAGCAGTGCAATGTATCTTGTACCTACTACTCCTTCAGTGTAAGGAGCTCACTGAGGCTTGGTGGTACTCGTTTCATACTACCTTCATGAGGGAACTACTCCATGGTTGTTACCTTTGACAGGTGAGATACAGCCTAGTCATTTTTAGGCTGTTTCAGAGAGAACAGCACCAATGAATTTGAGTAACCCCAAAGACCATTCCCATGAGTTGTATGACTGCTTTTGTAGGGACTAGAGAGGTGTGCTCAGTGGATTGCACATGAAGATCACTTTAAAAAGGCTGTGCCTTACTGGCTTGCACTTCTGTAGCTGAACAGGATTAGAAGCCGTGCAGGATTAGACAAACAATTCAAAATACAGGTACTTAGTAAACCTTGTAGAGCAGCAGCTTTTCTTTTTGTAGGAAAGACCAGTGTTTTACTGCCTTCTGACCATTCCTCCCTCAGCAGCAGCTGAGTTGTGCCGGGCTGTGATGAAAGCCAGGTGTAACTGTGGGCTCTGTGTTAGTCACCCCAACCAGGAGCAGCCACCCTGCTGCCAGGCTGTCACAGGCTGTTCAGCTTCTTCTTGACTGCTGGAAATATAAGGGATAGTCCTGCCAGTTCTCCCTCCATTATTCTGGAAAACTGAGTTACTGCAGGGACTGCAAGAAGGATCCTCAGCGTTTAGCTCAGTGATTTAAATGAATACAAAATTACATTTTTGTAATTTTTTCCCCCTACCTTCTCCCTATCCCCGCCTTAAAATACATGTTTAAGTAGATTATAGGGGGTCCTTGGGTCAAGATTCTCTGGTGTCTGTAGGTGACTACATCTACAGCTACTCTTCCTCCATGTGGAGCAGAAGAGAGAAGATGGCATGAAAGCAAGAGTAAGGCAGAATTTTTTTTTTAGTTTCATCAGATCATCAAACCGTAGCTGTTTCTTGCAAAAATTTCTATCCTTGAGAAGTTTCAGTAAAATTCAAAATTTAATTTTTGCATCTATTTGTAGGCCACAACCCTATTTTTTCTCTACTATTTATTTTTACTTGGATCTGTTATTTTGCTGTTTAATGTCACTTATGGCAGTTAGTATCTTCCAGGTAGTTTAGCATTCATTAATAGAGCATAGTGTTATGTATTTTTAGTTTGCATTGTGTCTGTTACTCCTGAGAAGATTCAGGACACTTGGAAATTTTCACAGTGAGAACAGCCATTGGAGTAATCTCCCCAGGGCAGTGGTGGATTCCCCAAGACTGGGCACGTCTAAGATTTAGCTGAACTGGGTGCTGGACCATCTTGTCTAGACCGTGCTTTTGCCAAGAAAGCTTGGACTGGATGGTCCTTGAGGTCCCTTCCAACCTGTCATTCTATGGTTGATGCTACTTGTACCTTGTAAACCTGACTGATTTTGGAGGGACTGGAAGTGCTGTTTAGCATGCCATTGTTGACAGAATTTATCATCAGGTCATTGCTAATATAGTTCCCCATTTTTTAGTTCAAATCAGTTTTCTGTACTACTTAATTGACTATATATTAATGTCTACCTCATTTGAGATGGCATTTTTTCCTGTATAATCTGTAATGCTAACTTTTAATTAGTAAATTTAATCATACTTGTATCATATCTTTAACTGCTTTCACTGAGATAAAACTGAACAAAACTGATAAGACTTTAGAATACCAGTTATTTGTCTTCAATTTCATAGTGATGCATCTTTGTGCCAAAGAATTTTTCTTGTTCCCATATTTAGCTTTTACTTTATCAGGAATCAATGTGTAATTTCTAAGTTGGAGATATTTAAATATTTCCTCTTATAAGAAAAATCATGTTTAATGCTTATCTCCCAAAATAAAAGCTCTTGTCCCCATCTCAAGCTGTTTTCTGAGTTTTCAGTATCGATGGATTAATGAAACATTGAACTATCTCAGTGCAGCTGGAAGGTTAAGATGATTCTGGCAGAAAGCAAAGAGGATTACTTTAAAGGCAATGAATATGATAATTTCCACACTAAATGTAATTGAATTGTCATGAGACACAGAACATGCCAAACTTTGATTCACACATTGCTTATGCAGAGGAAGGGATGGTAAGCCATGGCCACGTTTTCAGCATAAATCAGGAACTTGCTTTCCAGTTCAAATGCAGTTTGGTGTTCTGTTGAGCAAAGGTTTAAACTTCTTTCAGCTTACACTGTTATTCTGTCTGTGTTTTTGAAGATCTATGCATGTCCTTTTGAGCACATTTTAGAATAAAAATAGAAACAATTTTTAGTTCTGTTTAAAAATGTATCAGCTACGTACTGTGTGAATGTATTGACTACTATGTATTACAATATTGTCTGCTTATATTCAGCCACACTTTTTCACTTTCTCAAATTAAATCTAATCTCTTCTACTTGGAAATTAGTGATATGACTTCTTACCTATTTTTTGAAGCTCAGCGGGAGGTGTACTTTAAACAAGGGGGCTTTTCCCCACAGCTGTCCATTGGAGAAGTAGAGATTTGGGTCAATCAGAACTTGAAGTTGCTGAAGGAATGTCAGGTCTCTAAGGAAGTTAAAAGTTTACTTTTTAAAATTCATAATTAGTCTTCTGTAAAGAGTTGCTGTAAGCACAGATCTGTCTTACAGAAGGAAACACAGTTTAATTTTGGTTACAATTCCTTTATCTTCTCACTTTGAAAGTAAAACCAGGGTTCATCCACTGCTTTTTGTCAGTGTTGATTTGGTAGCTTTAGTGGACATGGTCAGTTCAGCAGACATGCTATGTCACCTAGTAAAGATTGGGAACCAGATTGTTGTAATTGTGCTGGGGGACTAGATAGAGCTGGAATGCCCTGGCAGTGGTGTGGAATTGTGTCTGTGCCCTGGGGTGTGACAAGGCTGGGGAGGGGCTCTGGGGGCTGTGTCTGGCTCAGAGCTCACATGGGCAGCCAGGGGAACAGAGCCCTGCAATGGCTGTAAAGCCGTGTCACAGAAAAGCAAACCTGAGACCCAACTGCTTTCTGTCGAGTCCTCTTTCAGCTTAGGAATAAAGGGATCATGAAAGCACAGGAGGAGCAGTGCCCTGCTTGGACACACCAAAGTCTGAGCAATATGGAATTATTCTACTCACCCTTAATCTTACAGAGAGGAAATGATTTGTCAGTGTTGTAGCTTAGAGGTGGGAAGCTTCCACATATAGCAGATTGAATTATTTGGGGTTTTTTTCCTCCCTCATATAACTGTGTAAAACATGTGTGCTGGTTCTGCTGCACACTGGAAAAAATGACAGAGCTCTATATATTCTTAATAAACAAGAGTAATATGATTGGCAAATGATGGTTTGATTGGCAAATGACAAAGGGGGCCAGGTGAGGGTAACCAAGTGTAACTTCTGGGGATCATAAATGAAAGTTTTGAAGAAGGAGCCAGACCTTCTGTTAGGGGAAGCTTGGGACAAGCAGTGCTGTTGTCTGAGTGCTGGTGCTTGTGTCTGGTGGGTCATGCTGAGGTTCTCTTAGCGTTCCCCTGGAGAAAGGTGGAGTGAAAAGAAGCAGAGACCACGTTAAATCTCCAACAGATGGCTTAGAAAGCCACCTTGGCACACCTTCTTGTCTAAATGTTGAGAAATATGTAGGTAACCTTTATTAAAGAAACACTAGGTTTGAACAAATAATTGTGTTAATGCCATACGATAGAAAACTGTAATATCTGATCTGTTTTTCTACCTTATGGCCCAGATGGTTGGTATGTACAATTCCTGAAGTTCATTATGTTGCCATGAACTATATAGTGAAAAAATCCCACATGCTTGGAGTTATTTTTATAACAGTGTTAGATTAAAATGTATTTTAAACATTTTTCAAGCCTTGCTTTATCTGAAGTTCATTGCTTTTTAATAATCAAAAGAAGTCAACTCTTGAATCTTTCACAAACTTACTAATGAAATCTGATTTACCTCTTGGTTTGATATAATTATATTTGGGATATTGAAGTACATTCTATTGTTGGATATTCAAAACAGCAACTTTTCCTTTCTTGGTGCTCTCTGTTCCTGTCCTCGTCCTAGAGATGGTTTCTGCTCAGGGAACAGGACTGAGCAAAACTTGAATTCTACTCATGTGGTAAATGCTGCATCTGCAGTGTCCTCATGTCCAGTGTTTACTCACACTGTTTTTTTTTTTTTTTTGCCTGTCAACCTTCCTGTTGTCCTATCCTTACATTTATTCCAGCTCTGGGTTGCCCAAGTTGCAGATCTGACACTGTAATGACATCCTTCCCTGTTTTCTGAGAAATAAGTCTTAGGCAATTTCTAAGAAGCCATGCAGTATTTTTTCAGTATTCCAATATGTCTACAAATCCTGTAAATACTTCACAATTTTGTTTTAAGCCAATAGTGAATGTTTGAGCTTTCTTTGACTATTAGAATGTTTGTGGAATTGCCAATTAGTGCCTTTAGTACTTTCTTCAGTCTTTCAATTAGTGAGTTGTGCAGAATTATTTTTTTATTGTATTTAATATCTACATTGGTGGAAAATCAGAAATATTCTAAACTCAGCAATTAAGATACTGTGCAGTAACTGTACTTTGCTTTGAGCAGTATTCAAGACATACACCAATGTCATATTTTGCTTTGACACAATAGTTTTGGCATTTCTCCATTGAAGTAGTCTCCCTGAAGTGGATTTTCCAAGTATTTGGCTGCAATTCTTTTTTCACTAGGGGGAAAATCTGAACAACATTATTTTAATTCCTCTACAGGTGCAGATGCTGAGCAGGATGCTGCTATCAAACTTGCCCAGGAACGAGCAGAGATAGTTGCCAAGTATGACAGAGTAAGTGAACTTTTTAGTAATTTAAAGACATTTTATAATGAATCTTAGTAATATGTCTGTTTAAAAACTGAATCATGATTCCAGCTAGCTGTTGTTTAAAATACTCTGTTGGGCACTAATCTGATGTTTAATGATACACTGGCCTTTGGGTGAGTTAAACTCTCCTTCCACAGGGGATATTCTGAATAATGACTCTATCAACTCATTTTTCAGGTGCCTAGCATATTACTTTGGGACTATTTCAAGGAGTGTGTTGTATTAGGAGTAGTGAAAGTGGGGTGTTTGAGGATGCTCAGTCTATCTATGAGATCAGAAGGACTCTCATTTTAATTTTTATTTATTTATTCTTTGGTTATGGTGGTACAAACTGAAATCATAGCAGAAAAAGTAAAAGATGAGTGAGCTGTATTGTTTCAGATCTTGTGGGGAGCTAAAGAAATGCCCTGGTCATACCATGTTTGTTCTTGGGCCCCTTGTCAGGAAAAGCCTGGCACAGACTATGCCTACAATGCTTACATGGTAGCACAAATACAAGGTATTTTTGTGACACTTAATGTACTTTTTAAGTGTTGTTGGAGTACAGAGCAATAGCAGTGAAATGTTTTATCTGCATTGGTTTGCACAATGTGCAGTAAATGAGTGGCTCACCTTGGAATAAGGAAAAACCTGCTTGTTTGTGGCAGGCTGACACCAGGTGCTCCTCAAAGCTGCTCAGTCACTGCCATGCTCAGCTGGGCAGGGGAGAGGAAATATAACAAAAGGCTCATGAGTTGGGATAAAGGCAGGGAGAGATCCTTTGCCTATGACTGTCATGTGCAAAGTAGACCTGAGTTGAGGAAATCTGTTTAATTTATTACCAATCAAATCAGAGTAGGACAATAAGAAAATAAAAACTGGATTTAAAACATTTTCTCCCCAACCCTCCCTTCTTCCTGGGCTTAGCTTTGCTCCCAGTTTTCCCTCCACCACCTGAGCAGTGCAGGAGGATGAGGAATGGGGCTGTGGTCAGTTCATCCCACGTTGTTTCTGTGACTCCTTCCTGCTTGGGGATTTGACTCCTTAAACTCTTCCCTTTCTCCAGTGTGGGGTCCCTCACACAGGCTGAAGTTTTCCATGAACTTCTTCAGTGTGAGTTCTTCCCATGGGCTGCAGCTCTTCATGAGCTGCTCCAGCATTGGTCCCTCCATCAGGGTCAGTCCTTCAGGCACAGGTGCTCCAGCATGGATCCCCCATGGGGTCACAAGTCCTGCCACCAAACCTGCTCCAGTGTTGCCTGGGCCATGGCCAGTGGCAGGTCCATACTGGAGCTGGCTGACTTTGTCTGTGTTGGGTGTGGAGGACAGCTTCTCAGAGAAACCACCCCTGGAGCCCCCTGCTACTAAAGCAGGCCACACAAACCCAGTACACTTCCTGTTCTGAGTGGTGGCCTGGTTTCATAGCCAGTAACCTGTGCACAGCCCTCACCAGAAGTAGGCAGAGCTGAAATGTGGTTAAACTTCTGCAAGCCTTTTGCAAGATTGGCAATTGGAGAGGAAGAATGGGACAGGGATGAATGCATAACTGAGGGAAAACTCAATGCTGCATTGCTTGACAGCTGCTGCAAGTCAGCAAGGACATGAGCTCAGGACTGTCTGCAGGACGTGCTCTTGCAGGTGATTGTTCAGGAAAGATGGCCTTGGGAAATGAAAGGAGTAGAAGGCACTCTAGGGACCTTGATGGATTATTGTGGGGTTTAACAACAGGTGTGGGATTACTGTGACTCTGGATAAAATGTATTTTGTGTATAGCAGTGGCCAAAAGAGATTTCCTATGATGAAAATACTGTTGGTAAGGGCTGGGATAGGTGTTCTGCTCTCCTTTCTCTTGACTGGTTAGTTTAGGACTGGTGTTCTCCTCCCTCACTTCTAACCTCCTGCCACCATGTCCCAAACTGTCCCAAAGGTTATGCTTTCAGTGGTTGAATGCTCTCTTATGTGTCTTTATTTATGGTGTCATAAAATATAATTTGGCTTTTTTTTTTTTCCTTTCCCCTTAGGGACGTGAGGGTGCTCAGATTGAACCGTGGGAAGATGCTGACTACCATCTCTACAAAGTCACAGATAGATTTGGGTTTCTACAGTAAGTAGCAAGCATGTAAAGAAAATTAAGATTAAAAGTTTGCTATTATGAATATTCAGCTCTTTATTGTGTTACCTATTTGGTGAAAGTATTATTATATCTTTAATAGATATTTTGGAAACTGCTGTGTAAGTGTTACTGCTGGCTAATCTTTCACTGTGCTTTTCAATTCAGTTTCTATCTGGGTTTTTATTTCTGTAACTAGATCTTGCATAGGGGAATGAAAGGTTTTAAACTATTTTATTGGGGAGTGAAAATTGATAGTCTACAAAAACCATATTCCAAGCTGAATTGCAGATAAATTTTGTTTGTGAATAACTTAGTTGCATGTAAACAAACTTGAATTTCTTGGAAGGATTTATAAAAATTTTGTTAAAATGTTTAATTTTAAAAAGATCCCAACACATTAAGGTTACTCAATGGTTGTATGTGAGCAAAGTGTATCTCAGTCTGTCAAAGATGAGTATCTTTTGGCTTCACATATTTTTTAACCTTACTGAAATCTCTGCTGATTTGGAACCTAATGTTGAATCAACTTTAAGTCAGAAAATGCCAGAGTCCAGTTGCAGTTCCCCTACAGGTACCTCCTTTGTAACCTAATCTGTTCCTTTTTGGCAAATAGAAGATTAGAGTATTAAATTGTATTAGGATTTTTGTGGTTGGCAGATGTAAATATCCAGCTTGCAGAAACTGAAGACAAACTGACTTGCTACTTTTGATAGTAGGACTCTCTGAGATTCTTGGTGTTTGGCATTTTTGTTTGAATACGTGAAATGCAGTTTAAGTCCAGAAAAATCAGTGATAAGTGGAAAAGTTAGTAATACCTATGTAATTCATAGTATTGGGAAGGGGAATGATTATATTCTGTTTTTTGGGGGGACTTTTTTCCCCTTCTCTTCCTTTCTTTTTGCAATGTTATTGTTTTTACAAGCTGTCACTTAAAAGTCATCTTTACCTGCAGAGTGCTTGTGCCTCATTGGGGTGAGTTAATTTGATGTGTGACATTGAAAGAGATCTGTTTTACACAGAGAGGTCCTTGTGTTGGCAAAGCCCAGCTGCAGCACCACATGCCTGCAGTTGCAGCATTCCTAATGGAGAAAGGATGTCAGAGTTATTTTATTTCTGGGGCAGAAGTAATGGAAGCCACTGCAGGGCTCCTCTCTGGCTTTGGTATCCTTGTGCAGTCCTGAACTTTTCCTGTTACTTGTATTGTGGTGCTTGCATTTTTATGTGTTAGGTGTAGAAGATTGTTACTCAAGTCCTCTCCACTTGCTGCTGCTGTTCCCCCAGATGTACCTCTTGCCCAGGAACATCTTTACTCACCAACCCAGAATTAATTCTCTATATAGCCAACTTCAAGGGATGAAAGCTGAAAGATTTAAATTACATAAAGACTGCACAGGTTAACAGTGTATGCAGATAATCTCTTCACTAATTGTGCCTATTTGTAGCTTATCCATGTCTTGTTCCAGGGCAGATTTCACCTTGGAGTGCTCTCAAGGCTGCCTTATGATTGTTTAAGAGAGAAATTCAGTGAATTGCAAATGATGTTTTTATTTTTCTGAGAAGCAAAATCTCTCCTAATAGAAGAAATATAATTAGGATAAACGTATCAACTGTCCCTGAAATGACAATTTATATTGCACTGTAGATTTTAACTATGGTCTGGGTCATGTGTGCTGTCATACTGGGCCAGCTGTGTCTGAAAGAAGCTCCTGTTCTATGAGAGTTTGAAATGCAGCAAGATGTACCAAAAGCCTCAGAGGTTTATCATCCCTGAGAGCCATAATTCCCTACAATGTCTCAGGTGTTTACAGTGTAAATTAGCAAACAGGCTTATGCACACTGAAAACAAAATCTGGGGGCAGTACCAAACTTAAAGTGTCCTAGTTAAGGCCTAGAGGGATTTGTAATCTTGTTTATATTGACATCTTAAAATACTAAGAGAGGTGTCTTTTGTATCAGAAGGGTGCTGGGTGTGAGGAACCTGATATAAAATTAGGGCTTGTTTTCTCAAGTACAATAGGCTTTGATTACTATCAGTAGTTTTCTATTTTTCCTTGTCTGTGTCCTGTTTGCAGCTTTCCTTGGATCTGTGAAGGGGCATTCAAAGTTCAGCTGATTGCTGATAGGGCAGAAAAGATAATTTTGAGAGAATGAAGCACTCAGGCTGCATGTATAACCTGCCACTGGGTAGAATATGGGAGAATGTAAAGGCTAGAGACATTTCAAGAGTAGTTTTGATCTAGATCTGCAATACTTCTGGTGTCCCAGTGTCCTTATTTGTGTGTTAAACTGAGAACTTGTAAACTTGAGGGACCTGAAGACTTAACACTTCTATTGTCTTCCTGCCATATCAGTAGAAATGGGCTCAGGTTTTCCTCAGAGAGGACTGAGGTGGAGGGAAAGTGTCTTTTTATTTACCAGTGGAGAAATTGGATTGTGATTGGAAACTGATGTAACATTTCCCTACAAGTAAAATATGTCACTTTAACCTATTTATAAGACCCTCAGTTGATGTATCTGGCATCTTTGGTCAATTCTAAGTGATGTAATATTTGTTGTTTACAAGAGTTGGGTCCATCTTTACCCAATATTGTCTTAAACATTTAGTAGCTGCTGCCTTCAGTACACAATTTAATTTGTTTCCTGCAGTACTTTATTTTGTACTTCTGCAAATGAATGTGAATGTTCTAGTTAACTTTGGATATCAAAAGGAAAGTGGTGTGGACAGGTTATTAATATAGCTATTTAAAACAAAAAAAAAAATAGCTGAGTTAATACTTAATGAATTTAGGGAACAAGACAGTGTGTTCAGTGAGAAGTAGCAGAGCATTATAATAATGAGACTTATTTGAAATGAATAAAGGGAAGTTTTACAGGGAAGTTGGATGTGGGAAGAAGGTTTCCAGCAAAGCTAAGCTGTGAAACAACCTGTGGGGAGCCCAAGGGGACTGTCTCTTGAGATGTTTAACACCAGAGTGTACAAAACAAAATGCAGCTAGGAGGAGTTTGTTCAGTGGCACTGACTAAATTGTAGCAGTTATGAGCTACTCTGCTGAAAACATTGATTTTACAACAGAGGCATGCAGGAACCAGGAAGAGTGAAACTCTCATTATTAGCTAAACTGTAGAAAATTTGGCCTTTACCAGCTACTCTTGTTGCAAGGCTATAAGGAAGTGGTGGCTTGTGGTTTATTTAAACCATGTGGTGTTTCAGGCAAGCCACACTGAACTTGGACAATGTTTTTCATAATTTACTGCCAGATAACATGGCATTGTGACTGCTGACTTGGATGTTGGGTAGGAACACTCCAAACCATAACACTCTAACAAGCACGTAGAGGAAACACCAGTCTCCCCTCTGCCTCCAGGACAAACTTCCCTTGCTTTTTGTCGTGGGTGAGCCTTGGATCACCCCAGTTCCTTTGCTGAGGTGGCAGGCAGCGCAGGAGCTCCTGCACATGATGACTTCTTTCTGCTGCTCCTGGTTTCTTATTTACTATCTCCTTCTGCTCCTTGTCTTACATGTCTTTCCCCACCCTGACATGGTGTTCCTCCCACTGGAGTGCATCTCCAGCCATGTTCTCAGCATCCCCTTCCACGTGTCTCTTCTGTCTCTCCAATTAGTATTGTTCCTCTTAATTAATACAAACTTGTTTCTGCCAAGTGCTGTTGATCTTCCTCTGTGTCACCTGGTATACATGGAATAGTATATTGAATTAATACATCGATTAAATAAATTAAATATTCATATAACATGGAATAGCCTATTAAAAAAAACCTCTTCACTTTCATAATATTTCTTTCAGAGAATCCCATGTCAGGGAGCTTGTCTTAGTCATGACCATGAGTATTGACAGAGCAGACCAGTATATTTTATATAAGCCCAATGTGGTTACCAGTAAACCTAAAAATATTAAAAAAAAAAAAAGACAGCAATATCCCTTCCCAGAAAAACCTCAGGCATGGTCCTTATTTAATGCAATTTGTTTTCCAGTAAAAATCCTGCTGCTGATTTCACATGATAGTGCAGGAATGCTGAGCAGTCAGGCTGATGTGAAAAGTGCCATTCAATTTTAAAATGAACATTTTTTCCTCTGAAGTCTAGCACCAGTGTCTGTATACACAATCTGCCAGTGTTTTGATAAGATTGGATATTTTTTTCTAGAGAGTGCAGGAGATGGATGCTTTGAGCTGTGCCTGCAGCTGGTGGAAGTCCAGCAGCCCATCCCTGGGGAGTCCCATAGGGCTCAGATCAGGCTTAGCCTGTAAGAGATGACTTCTGCAATCAAGTATTTTAGGAATGGGAGAAATGCCTAAGATCTCTTCACAGATAGTCATAACAAAAACTGTTTTAGCTGGTTTGGGAAATGGAAAAGGTGGAATGTGTTTGGTATTCATAAAAAATCAGGGGTTTGTTTGCTCAGATTTTCCTTTTTGCTTTTTTTCCCCTCTTGTTGGATATGTTGTATCTTTTTGGTCAGTATTGTGTGAATGTTGACCCTGCACCCCCCAAAAAAGCAGTTCTTTTCTGTCCTATCTTAGAACCTGACTAAATTTTAAATTAAATGTTCTCAGTTTTTTCACTGTGGACTGTTCTTTCATCAGCTCTTTTCTTTACCTTGTAGATAACTTCTATTTGCATTTTTTCTATCAGCAGTCATTGATAAGGGAGTAACTTCAGGGAAAAAAAAAACCTAAAGGAGTTTCTGAGTGTCTTGAAGCTCATAGCAGGCATTCCAGTAATGCCTCAGGCTCTGGGATTTCCCCCTTCCCCCTCCTTGAATTATTTAGTTGATTTGGTGCTGCTTTGGAATGGTTAAAAAAGCTACTAAAATAAATACCTTATTCCTTGGGTGGTGACAAGTTCCCTACTACAACGAGTTTTAAAAGGTATTTTATTTCTTTAAGCTGACAGTTTATGTAATGTCTATATTGATTTGTCTATTTAGAAGTGACAATTTTATGGCTTATTTTTATAGCTAAAAATCATTAAAGGTCTTAAGACAGTAAAAGAAAGCAAGAAATTCAAATGACAGTATTTTTGTAAGTAAATAAAAATTTAAGCTTTAACTGTCTGTTGTTGAAACATATACTTAAAGATGTATTTTTCATGAAAATATCCTTGTATTTATTTTTTATGGAACTCTCCAGTTAACTACAAGGACAAAATAACTTCATTCCCTCCCTTTCCTCCCTGCCCCACATAATGTTAAGGTTGAATGGTCACAAGAGCATTGCCTGATTGAGGTTTGCAAAACAGCCCAAACTTTGTACTTGATCCTGAAGTAGGGTAGAAGCTGAGAACAGCATTTTGCAACTGGAAGAGTCAACACCGATTTAAAGAGCTGATCCTCTTTGGGGCCTTTGAACACCAGACCAAAAGTCAGAGCAGGATAAGCCAGATGGCCTCAGTGTCTTCCTAGAATGGCACAGAAAGCTGAAATTTGAGCAAATCTGAACAGCATCACCAACAGACTCAATGTATATCACCCAGCTGAGAAGGAGGTGTTCTCTTTTCTTTTATAAGAAAACTGTTCAAGACCACAATTTTGCTTTTCTAAGTAAAATAAAAAAAAAAATACTGGTTTGGAATTTGGGGCACGTACAGCTCAAGTCCAAATTTTACTACTCCTCATTGGGAAATATAGATTCTGACTTAAATACTCCAATACATTGTGGAAAGTGTTTTAAGTGTTCAGACATTAATAGTTATATTAATTATATATTAATATATTGTATATTAATAGAAGTAGAAATAACAGAATAAACTGCAATTTATTTACTGCAACTTTCCAAAAACTTTTTTTCTTTCCATTGTTCCCTGATGAATGCCAGCAACAGAATTATTAAAATATAATTTTAATAGAATAATTAAATGGTAATTTAATAAATAAATAATTAAAATGGTAATTTTTGGTGATGAGCTGCGAAAATCATAGCAGACATGACATTATTAAAAAAAATTAAAAAGTACTTTTATTCCTTCAGCCTGCACCATATTAGTTCTTTTCAGACCTTGTTATTATCAAGGTTTGTGTTAACTTACATTAATAATTGTTATCTTATAGCAATAACCTATATTGTCACAATTTGTGGTCTGACTTGGGTGATTCACTTTAAACATGTTTTTCCTTTTACTACCTGCTCAGTAAATGGAAACTGGGGAATATCTATTTACTGTGGCAGATGCTGTTATGGTGATAAATATTCCAGGATCAGCACAGTGAGACTGGGCAGATTGGAGGTTTATTTTGCAAGGTTGTTCAAGTGGGTTTTTATCCCCTGGAGACTAGAGAGTGGTACATAGAAGTACTAGTGGTGGAAAATACAGATGTGATCTACCCGTCACCCCATTCATGAGGCTCTCTCCAAAATTTGGGTTAGATCCTTGTGTTACTCTTCCAGTAGCTCTGTGCTGATTCTGATGGAATTGTACTAATTCACAGCAGCTGAGAATGTGACTCATACCCTTAGTCTTTCTCCCTGGAGCCTGTTAAAGCAGTGAACATGCTTTGAGAATAGTTTGCTAATGATGGAGATTATCACATTGCCAGAGGCGCTTTTCAAATAGCAGAATTCATTCTTGCTTTTGCTGAGATGAGACCTACCTCCTCTTCTCCATCAAATTTCACTCTTTAGAAAACATAGTGCATTTTTATTAGCTCCAATGCATTTCTACAGCATGCTCCAAAAACGAGTTAGGGAAGCAAAGAAATGGAGAGCTCAGTCAAGGATTGAGATACTCCATTAAATATCTCCAAATTAAACTATCGATTTATTTTTTTCCTTCAGTATTATTATTTTACCCTGAACTTTTTGATATGGAGCAGCAATACGATGAGCAGCCAGTTATCCCCTCTTGGATTCTATTTCTTGGTAATTTGTATGTAGCCTTGCTGCAAAATAGTCCATGTCTCTGAAGTATTCTGTGTGCATTCCTTAGTATTTTCTCCTGTGTGCCTGTTGAACCATGTGTCCAAGAGCAATAACTCTTGTGCAGCTCTCCCTGCTGATTTGGGTGGGTACATGAGTGAATTATCTCCAGATAAGAGCTGTAAGGACAGGTCTCTGAGGGTTCTTGGCAGCAAAAGAAGTTAGGCTGAGATTTTGGGTAATAGCAGTTAAAGAAAAAAAGAAGCATGGTTGGTGTAATTTGGTAATAATCAAAGTAGCATTAAAAAAATAGGGATTTTATATAATTTTAATTTCCAAGTTTTAGTAGGAGAGTCATAGAAACAGCCTTGGAAGAGAGTTAAGATCATCAAGGCAAGCAGTAAACCCAGCACCATCACTGTAACCCCATAACCACTAAATCACATCCCCCAGTACCAGATCCAGGAGCCTCTTAAACACCTTCTGGGATGGTGACTCCACCACCTCCCTGGGCAACCTGTTACAATGCCTGACCACCTGAGAAGTGAAAAAGTTTTTTCTAGTATCTGATCTAATCTCCTCTGCTTAAGGCCACTTCCTTTTCAGGCTATTAAATCTGCACATCAGAGTTCAAGGAAAGAGCTCCAAGGCTACTAGAAGAGTTGCAAAGTCACTGTTCACAGTGACACAGAGCCACAATTCTTAATTTTCTAGGCACAGTAAATATTGGCAAACATGTTAAGTGATGTGGTGATGTGCTAAAATAGCAATGAAATGTTTATTCCTAACAGTTCAATTATAAATGTCAGTCTTACAGCATTTTATTTATGCTGGTCATTCAGCAGGGACTTGCTGTCATTTTCTTCTTCTCAGCTTTGTGAGACAGGGTCAGACCCTCTTGTCAGGAGAGTGGCTAAACTCTTCCCTCCCTTGGGAAGAAGTGTGCCAAGTTCAGCCTCTTTCAGCTGCCAAAGTCAAATCTTTATTTAAGAAAAAAAGTTCAGATCTCTCTTATTAGAGAAAAAATTTGTTTATCTTGTCTTTCTCCTAAATATACAAATTTGCCTCATTTTGACTGTCTAGAATTTTTCATGAGGCATTATAAAGATTTACCATGGGAACTCTGCTGAATTCTCTTCTCTCCACTGGAATCTTGTATTATGTGCCATGGATTCTGCCTTCTAATATCTGATACAGTTGCCTTGACTGATTTTGCTGCAGAATATTAATTGGTAATTGTATTGAGGAACTGCTGTTAAAAAAAAAAAAGAACCCAACCACAAATTTCAGCTCTATTTAACATTACTTCCTTTTGCCCTAATATACCCTGAGGATATTATCTTTAGTTAAGGAGAGAAGTGGTAGTTTTCTTGGGTTAGTTATTGAGATTCAAAATGCTTTCTTTTAGGTCCATCTTCCTAGCATTAGACAAATCCTTTATTTTTTTTTCTCTTTGCATACATCCACAGGGAACTACTTTTAAAATAATATTTTAATTGCATTTCTGTATCACAAAACCTGTTTTGAAAACACAACAAACACATAATTTATCAATTACGGAACTCCTGATAAGTTGAAATGAATCCTTGCTTACTGTACAGTTGTGAAATGGTGAGGCTGGTTCAGAGACCAAGGTAAACAGGTAATTTTATTTAAACATCCTTGACAGTGGAATAGTACATTGGACCTGCTGTAAAATTTGCTTAGTCCTGTCCATTCTGACTGAGTTTACAGCTTTGCTTCCATGATAGAAGTGAACACTGTTCTTTGAATTTGTCTGCACTCTTGGAGGTGGCTGTGTTGTGAGTCTTCTCTTTGCATGCATGCATTTGAACTTGTGTCCAAAAGCATGAGGTGTCCGTGGCAATTTGCAGTATTTGCTTCTTTAAAGTGAGGTCTTATTTTGCAAGGGCATGTGGTCAGAAGTGTTGCTTTAGAAGGTGTTTTGGTTACTGCAAGGAACTCTTCAGTGCCTTTGTTCACTTTTTCTCACACTTGCTATTTTAACAAGTGTTCTTTGTCAGTCTGATGGGGAAAAGTGGTTGTTTATTCAAAGCTGTTTCATGAAAATTGTCTAAACCAGATGTAGCAAAGGGAGAGGAACCAGACCTTCTCTCTGGTGGTCACCTGTGAACTTTACAATTGCACAAATATGATGTGCATATTTGCACATCACTTGTGCAAATATGCACATCATATTTGTGCACTTGTATTTGGGTGGTAGGACTTCACCAGGAGAAGGAGGAAGTTCCTAGAAGTTACGTGTCTAGAAGTTAGCAATGAATTTTTCTGTGACTTGGACTGTGCATTTCATTTCTTTTGCAACAGTATTTAAGATGTTCTTATCTTTAATTTTTTGTCTTCCCTTTCCATTTGTGTTATTGTGGTGATCTCGTGTGTGGTTCTCTTACTTTCCTTTCATGCATGGTCTTCTTGTGGAAAGAAGAAATGTTCTGTTGTTATTTGCTGTAATTCAGAATGGTGTGGTCTTTTTTTTTCTTCCTAAATCTGTATCACAGTGTTACCCCTTCCTTTGGCTTAGCTTTATTCTAAGCTTATTCTTAGAACTAGAGTTGAAATTTGAATTTTAAATCCTTTCTTACAGCTGAGTTAGTCCAGGCTGTCACTTCAGCAATTCCCTGCAGATACAGAAGAAAATGAGGTGAATGCAATCCTGCAAATTTGATGGCAACCACCAAAATAAGCTGCAGGATAATTCTGCCAACTAAGGACAAATAACGTGGTTTTTTGTTAACAGCTGCTGCTACTTGATTTGAGTAAAAGATCATCCAATGTGTACCAGGAATTCATAAAGTACTTCCTTGTATGAAAAGAGCTATTAGGTAGCAGAACTGAAAAAAATGATTGACTATGTTAATATGGTTTAATTTATACAACATTCATAAAGTGATGTGCAATGGTGTTGAGTTACTGCTTAAGCTCTAAAATGTAAGTATGTAGCATAATCATTATTACCTCATAGACTTCCTACTAAATTTAGCATTTATAGAAGATTAAAGTAACTGAATGGAGGGAATGGCCAGAGTGTGTTTCACTGGCACAGGTTGTAAAGGATGCTAAAAGGGGGGGCAGTTTTTAGAAGTGCAGAGATGCTGCTACTCTTGACCCAAGGAAGGACCCACCAGAATGGGATTTGAGACCACTGAGGTTTATTTCCTCAAAGAAGCAAGTGTAGGTACATAATGCTTTGAACTTCAGCAGTGATCAAGTATGTATTGCTGGAACAATACCACCTTAGTTAATTTATGTTGAAATATGCTTTGCATAGCACATGGATTTTAATGCAGATGAAGCTGCCAACATGCAAACCATGGATTGCTGTTAATTTATGTGATCTGCACAGGAAGTAACCTTTGAGCACTACTTCAAAACAGGAGTTACGTGTTTAAGGAGAAAATCCTCAGTGTTTTAGACATTTATGAAATGTAAATTAGAAGCAAGGCATTCTCTTTCATTTGCCTTTTAGACTCTTGGGAATTTTAAGGTAGCTTAAGCTAATTTTTATCTTTCTATAAAAACTTGATTCTGAGAAGACATTTTTAACCTCTGTTCATTTATGTACAATTAAAGTGACATCAAAAATCACTAGAAATGCTGATGTGCTCAATTAAGCAGATTATAAATTTTCTCAAAGGTATTCTGATTCTGTGCTGGGGAAACTCAAGTTTTCATATAGAACATGCCTTTCCACTAAAAACAGAGGACAGCACATATTTTTAGCATTTGGCAATTAAAACATGGTTCTATGGTTTTTGCTATGAATTTCCTGATAATTTTTCATATTGGCAATAAAAACTTAACAGCAAAGTCATCTTCTTTCAAGCAGCAAAGTGCTTGACTAAAAAGTCACCATTTTGAGATTTAGTTGAATTTGATAAAACTTTTATTTTATCTCATCTCTTACAGTGCACATTGCTTGAGACTTTCTGGACAGGAGCTACATGTTCATGGCACTGTGCTGTGCAAATTGGCAGCAACATCCACAGAATCCACAAATAATAATTGCAAATAAAACCTAGTCACAAAATCACATGTGGTGCAACCTTTTGCCAGCATTAAATTCTCTCTTGCAGCATGTTTCCTGATAATTATATTGTGGAATGTCACACTGGCTTATCCCATATGTTAATTAATTGCTTTGGCTTGCTTATGAATTTTAACAAAACTTCTGAAAGCTGTTTTTTAATCTGCTGTAGTCACTACCCCCATACTGTGCAGAGATTGTTCGGTGAAAATTCCAAGTGAAAGATTACAGTAGCAGAGCTCCAATTATTTTGAGAGACAGACTCAATCAAAATTGTGAGTTTGTAAGTGGATTGTGAGACAGAAAGAAGGAAGTGAGCCACAGAATTTTATCTGTGGAAAACAACAGCTTTCTTACCTTCTCCTTAATATTTTCAGAAATCTTTTCCATATATTACTGATTTTGAAAACAACACTTTTGCTTAAATTTCCTTTGAAAAGCTGGAAGATTAAAGCAGTATTCATAGCCAGAACTCCTCTGCAAATTACCCTGAAGGTGTGATTCTGTTGGAAAGCACTGTCTGCATATCCATAATACCCCACATTGCCCTGACAGCTTTGTGTGCCATGCATCAGACACTGAGGGCAGGCAGACCTGTAGAACACCTCATTAGTGTGTTTATTGCTGTAGAACTGGTTTCCCAGTGTGAATATACTCTTTTTTTTTTGTGTCTAGTAAAGCCATAGCCTCCTACAACTCACTCCTGACAAATCACGCTATTTAAAACTGTATCCATTTGGGAAGATTTACTTTTTCCTAATATATCTGGATACTCTAATGGTGCAAGTTGTTACTTCAGCCATCTGAGTTTCATATTGTACAGCAAGACAACTCAATTTTTTCTAAAGTTCTTTGTGTTCTGACACCTGTCAAGTGAATTCTTCCCTTCTCATACCATACCTGTGCATGATCACTCTCACAAATTTATTTCATGTCACTTTTGGTTTTGAGTTTTATATGCTAGTAATGTTTTTGTGGATGTTTCCTCACAAACTTATTGATCATGAAGGCTTCAAAATGATACAAATGACTGTTTTTAAAAGTTTTAAAAAATACTTCCTTCAAAATAAGTCTTCTGGATCATTACAAGTATGTTTTCCTCATGGATTTAAACACTTAAAAGTGCGTCACAAATGACAAGCTGAATGCAGAGCATTTGTTTCTTCGTGATTAACTCAATGAGACCATGAAAATCAGTGTTCTGCAAGAAATTTCTCCCACATTATATTGAAAATGTGATGCCAGATATGATTTTGAAATACTTTTCATTTAAAATGAAACTCTGTGCAGTGGTACAAGGTGACACTACTGGACTTAGAGGTGAGTATGAGAAAATAATTGAGTAATAGTTTGAGAAAACCTTTTGCATAGGTACTGCTTTGCAGGCTTTATGAGGATTAAACCTTTTAATTGTCTGTGTTACACTGGGTTCAGTAATACAGAAATATTGAATGTAATTGACTTTTTAATTAGATGACGTGTGTGTGTCACAGTTATTCCCACAAATGTTTTGTGATAAGAAGCCCCAAAGTTCTTCCCAGTGCCCTGGCCAGTTCTGAAATAGAAATTGAGAAATAAAAATACAGCATACCAAAAGATTTTGAACATGACAATTCTTCAGGCAATTAAGCTTTGTAGTATTTTTGGTCTTACTGTGGTCAATTTTTGCCACTTTCTTTTTTTCCCCAATGAAAATTTTGTTGTCAGGCCTTGTCCAACTTGTAACTGTGAAGTAATGAATTGATCCTCTGGAATTCAGAGTACTGGGGTGACTGGTGTACCAAGGTTGATTATTACACTCAGTATCTTGAATCCTCAGCTGAAGCTGTAAAGGACAGAGGAGGCTTTACATTTCTTAAACTAAAGCCAAACCAGAAACAGGAAAATGCTGTGATTTGAGTCAGCAGGGAGCGTACTTGGGATTTAAATACAAATGTAGGGAAAGAATAAATCTGTTGAATGTCTAACATAAGAAAGTCTTTCCTTGTGTTTGTATTGAACAAATAGATCAAAGTGCTATTCAAAGATTACTGATTTAAACAGCAGCAGTGGGTAGGTGACTGTAAGCTTGTCTTGGATAAATCTTTTCAATTTATTTCAACTACCACTGTTACTCAAGGAGGCTAATGACAACACATGCTGTAATGGTCAAAACCATAGATCTGCATATTTAATGTTCTGAAGTGACAGATGTGACATCATTTTTTAAAAAGTTTTCTTGAAACATTCATGAAAACTCGTGTTAGCCAGTGTGATGGAATTAAAAATGTAAGATCCATTCAGCTCTTGTAATGTAATTTAAAAAAGGCACTTTCAATCAGGTCTAATAAATGAAGTCTTGTCTTTGACCTCACCAGAAGGTGGAAGTAGTCCAGACTGAAAGATGGGAAAATGGCTTTGGGCTGGTGCTGCAGATCACCACTAGTGAGGACCATGGGTAGAGATCCTAACTTCCAGTCAAACCTTGGAATCCAGTATTTACTTTCTTCCAGTGCGACATCTTTGAGGAACGTCGTAGTAGGATGACCATCAGGCACCTTACTGTAGTTGGGATTTGGTCTTGGAGTGGTTTGCAGCTCCCAGACCTGGAGACAAGATCTTGAGCCCTTTCTCTTAGTGCTGTAGCTCCAGAGCTGCTTGGCAGAGACAGGCAGAGCCCTGAGCTGCTGTTGGGATCCCATGTTCCTGCAGCTGGGAGCTCTTGTCTTCATGGCACGGCACAGACCAGGTGTAGTGATGGTTAATTACTGGCTGTTCAGCAGCTGACTTTACCTATTCAGATTTTACTTCAGTGGGGACAGCAGAGTGTTAAGATCTCATTTCTGCTAAGTGAGACCTTATTTTCATGATTTCAGTTAAAAGCATCCCTGTGACTCCTCGTTTGGATTGTATGGTTCCCAGCTAATTATGTTAATCAGTTCTATTCTCTCTGGATCCCCTAAATGAATATTACTTGAGCTATTAAAGGAGAACAGTCATCTTAGGGCAGGATATAGCTGTATTATGTTAATACTGTTCGCTATTTCCCATTATTATTTGGTGAAGTATGCAGATAAAAACCATGGAGAAATGCAAGTTTAAATAGACTGGGAATGGTTGGAGAAGATTCATTTTTAAAAGAAATAATTAAGATGTAACAATATTAGGTTGGCTTGGCTGGGGAAGGAAGGGAAAGATGCATCATTATAAAGAAAAAGTAGAAGGTACAATAAAATAACAGATTCATAGACATTAATTGATTTTGTGTCTGATCCTACCTAATAAAAGCAAATCTCTAAGGTTTCTGCATAGAAAACACACTAAGTGGAAATCTATTTATTTAAAATACCTTTAGGGGCTTGAGAGAGTTTGTGTGCCTGCACTGCCTTTCCTTCAGTCCTTGCAGGGTAGATTTTAATATTTACATATGTGAGTATAGGGGCACAGTTGATGCCATCTTGTTAATGGAGAGGGAGATCTCCAGGAACTCCTGCATGTCCAGTGAGTTACTGAGCAGCCCCAGACCATACATTTGGCTTCTGTGCTGTTTGCCACGTGCTCAGCAGCATCTGGGGGAATAAAAACACGGGGCTGCCTTAATGTGCTGCTGTGGAATGTCAGTGTAGCTCTGTGGTATTAATGCAGAGCTGTGCAGCTCAAAAAAATAATGAGCAATCTGGGCATAAATTTGATGTTGGATTAATTTAGTGTCTGCTTCCCAGGACATGGGTGCCACCTTTTCCTACTCAGGAGGTTCAGCCGTGCCTTTTCTTTGTACATCGATACAACGCGCAAAACTAGCAGAGAGCAACTCCTTAATAAATGACTAGAACTCCTTCTCCCTTTGTGAAAAATAAGATTTGATTACTCTTTCACATGGTCAGCTTCCATGCCAGTGTGGAGATAAGCTGTCAAGTGGTACCAGCTCAGGAGAGGAGCTGCTGTGGCCGGGGTGAGTCCGCGGGGATGCGGAGCTGTCAGATCCTGGCCTTGCAGGCTGCGGGCAGTGCTGGAGGAAAAAGAGTTTTTTGTGTGCACAGCCAGCTGCTGGTGTGACCTCGCAGGGCTGTGGAGAATGAGGCTGCTGTGGGAGGCTCGTGGAGGGTAGGCAGGGCCTGCAACTGTCCCTGAAGAATTGGAAATTTTAAGTGATGTGAAAAGGCCTAGCAGTCTTTGTGCATCAAACCAAACAACCACCCCAAGCAGATTGTATTGAATTAAATTTTTTTTCTTCCTCTTTGCTTTCTCTTTCCACTTCAAATAAGCTGAATTTCTAGGTGATATTTGGTGTACAAAGGGCCTGCTTTCAGCTGATTTAGTTACAAGAGTGTGCACAATACAATAATTTTGTTAACATTTACAAATAGCACTGACTACAGGTTGTTTCTAGTGTGCTTAGATGTTGATCAAGAGGTTTTTTTATTATGTTGGTGTTCAGCAAGAAAACTTCCAGATATTCAGATATTGTTAAGTGCTTCTAAATGAAGGAATTACAGTTTTTGCAATGCTGCTCAAAAGCAACAGTCTTGGGTTTTAAATCAGTTTCTGAGCTGTGGACTGGAAACTTTGACTTGTGTGTGGTCTCTGTGAAGGTGTTGATGGGAGCAAGTTTTTCCATCAGATGAAGTGGTTCAAATGTATTTCTTTATTCTGTATTTCTTTATTCAAATATAACTTCTGAATCTGAAGCAGCATTTTATAAATGAAATGAGACTGAATACGACTCAAGTGTTTTGCATCAGAGTGTTCTTACACGGACTGCACCCTTCTGTAGCCTTCGCCAAGGTCACCCTTGCACAGAGTGGATACAGGTCTAAAAAACTGGTGTTTCATAGCTTCTCTGTAGAAAGCTATAATGATGTGGGAATGAGTCTTTTTTTCATAATACCAAGACTCAGTAGGCATTTTAAAAAGTATTTCACATGTTTCCTGTGTTCTAGTCCCTTTTAAACATGGTTTTGTTGGGCGTGTTATTTATCTGACCTCAAGAGCAGAAGGGAGTTGCTTTTTACAATTGAGCTGCTGTGTTTTTAGAAGCTGCAGGGGAAGGCAGGCTCACTTGGCATCAAGGTAGTCCAGTTACTTTTGAGAGGAAAAGCACAAATTTCTTTGCTAAGAAAAACGAAAGTCAGAGGCTTCAGAATGAAGTGAAAGTAATGGAAAGTCTGAAGATGTACCAGGTCAAAGGCTGCTTTTTAAGCTTTCAATTCCTAAACTGCCTTTTTAGGCTTAGGGTAAGAAGTGAAAAGACTTTAATTTTTGGTATTAATTAGGTACCTAGTAAGAACACTTTTTTCTGCTACCTCATGCTTGTTACGTAGAGTGAGATTTATAGTTTTGAGAACATGTGAGTTAACTCTCGTAAGTCAAGCAAAGTCTCAGTGCCTTTCCTTGAGCACAGTAGTAAGGAGGAGGCTTTTTTTGTTGGTAAATCAGCTAACAATAGTATGGTCAAAGAAAACAAAACAAAAATCATTTGGGTTTCAGTTCAGTAGTATAGCACAGAGTGCTTTTACAGAAGGAAAAAAAAAGTTTTCTTAAGCTGTGCAATGTTTTTCTTAAGTTATGCAGCTGCTTTGGTTTAAAATCCTAGTCCTGTACTTAAAATATTAGTTCTTCTTTACAGTTCAGAATTCTTTTTCACTGTTACTACAAATTTCTGGTGGAAGTGCTGACTTGTAAGAGTTTATACAGAAATGATTTTGTGCCAAGATCAACCAAGATTAATAGAAACTTTGTCTTTGTTTTCAGTCCAGAGGAGCTTCCTGTCCATGATGTGGTGATAGAAAAGGTAAGTCCACTGTCCTCCAGGTTTTTTTACTAGTAAATAAACATGTACGGATTTATAGCTTTTAAAAATATAAATCATTGTGAAATGAGTTGATGAAGGATTAAATTATTTCAATTTCCAAAGAAGCACATTCTAAGTCCCCTAAGAACTGTCATCCTGGAGGCCACATTAACACGCTCACAGATCTCTGAGGGCCCACTTGTTTTTACATTTGCTCCTGTCAGTGAGAGTGAATATTCCTCGTCCATTATGTGGCCTAGTGAAGGAAATGGAGCTACTTAAGAGCTCCCACCCAGCTCTGCCCTGAAAGAGTGAAAGCTGTGGTCCTGTGCCAGGAGCTGCCATCAGCTCTGGGGGGATGGACGATGTCAGCGAGGTGGTGGCACTGACACCCAGGTGTGTGCTGCCGTCCTGAGGAGCGTGGGCTGCTTTGCTGCTTTGGGAAATGGTGACAAATGTCCTGCTGCCACCATGGTGTGCTGACCTCCCTTGTAATGCTGAATTGCTGAGCTGGGTGTATTTTGGATGTGCAGGTTCTGTTGGCAGCTGCTGCGGGTCCTAGTCCAAAAATCCTTCTGCTGCTGGAGGGTTCTGGAGAGGTAGTTTGACAGCTGATGTGTTGGGAATTATGGAAAAATAATGGACAACTGAATTGCTGCTTGTCTGGGCCTGGTTATTGTTGGTATTTCCCCTTGGTCAGTTGAGTCTGTTGTTATCTCCAAGACCAAATCAAATCAGAAAACTCAAGATAAAGTATTTAAAGCTGTACATTTAAATTAGTCCTCTTGGCTGCACAAATCAGTAGAATACATGGAAAAAGGATGGAATGACTTATTTTGAGGCAGCTCAGCTCTTTAAATGTTAAGAGCAGCAGTGCTTCTGAAAATTAATTATTTTGTACTTCAGTTATATACTGAAGCTAGTAAGAGATGCTTACTGTAAAAGAGTAGAACTTGTAAGTCTCTTTTGTTTTACCTTGCTTGATGTTTAGTTTTGCATACACAGCCTGAAATAGTTGCCTTTTCCTGCCATGTTTCATTACATTTAATAACACAGTGAGTGCATGTATAATTTCATTTCCATCAGAAGGACACAGCAGGGGGGTGAGTCTCTAAGCAGAAATATTAGGCAGCTTGCAGCTACTGTGGTAGATGTGTTTTGAAGCTTTAATTCACTGTGGCTTTGTAGTTAGCCTTAAATTATTTGGGGGAAAAAATAGTGTCTCGGTTCTCTGTCCCAAATTGTGTTTGTGCTGTCTCAAAGTGTCAGCATAGAAACTGCATTTATGGAGTCAGTGTTAAATTGCAAGTCTAGTGTGTTTTTATAATCATCCAGTGATGCTCCTGCATTAGACTCCTGGTTACACTCCTGATGGTATCCTGACCTCTGCTGGTCTGAGCTTTATCTGGCTCCTGTCAGCAGGGTTTGCATCTCTGCAGTTTTCAAGATACCATTCATGAGGATTACTGTGTTATGTTAATGTAGGCTAAGATTAAAAGCTTTCTGTACAATGTCTTTTGAAGTCACTCGGCAGAACTATTCATGCTTTCCTTTGCCTTGTGAATTTTAAAAAATATTCCTAACTCAAGTTTTCATATCATTTGCAACTCACCTAAAAGGTTGATATCCTTGTGAATTTGGAACCTGTTCTTCAGATACAAAAAAAAACCTTAGGCTGGGATTTCTGTGTGTGTATCTCTGTGTGTATTTTTGATCATAATACTTCTACTCTGCATTAACTTATAATTACTGCTTTTGGTGCTTCATTACTTTGCTGCACATTTGATGCCTTAAATGCATCAAATCATTGATGTTACAAACTACTTAACCTTGAGATGAATCATCCAGCACATCTCAGATAAACAAGGGGAGGAAAGATTTTCTGGAGGAGGAAAGGAGACAGAGAACTGACCTCAGGAAATCTGGAGTCTGTGTCTGACTCTGATTTTGAAGTTCTAGGAAATGTTTTGTAAGTAATTTTCAGTGAGGTTTTGTAATTGGTTTATTTGGTTATAAATTCTCTGGGGAGCAGTTCAGCAAGTTCTGGTTTTGTGGGAGGTTTCTGCTGAAGCATTGCTTTAAGCCTCAGCCCCTGGCACACGTGCTCTCCAGGAAGGTGGAGTGCTGCACACGAGAGGGGTGCTTGGCAACTTCATGATTTTTGAGCTTCCACTAGTGCGTTGTTTACTGACATGAGAGTAGGAAACCAGCTCTGCTTCAATTAGGGATTCTGTTACTCCCAATGGCAAAAATGCTTCAAAGTGTAAAATGTATTCAGAAGACAGATAAATAGATTTTTTTTTTCTTTTTTTGGTGACAACTACATGGAACTTGTCTGAAAGAGCAGCAGCAGCATCCCTCTGCTCTGCAATGAGCTGCCTCAGATCTGTCTGTGTTTTCAGTGTTGTACCTGTTAGATATGAAAGTGAACAAAGTGAACATAATTCAGACAGGGAAAGAAATAGCTAAAAGTTTTCAAGAACTGAACACAAAAATAATTGCTATTTTGACTACAGTAGCATCACTTGAGAATGGGTAAATTGACACAAAGGCATAAAAGCTTGAACAAACATACAATTGAAGTGAGCTTCTGGCTCAAAAGACCAAAAATCTTGAAAGCAGATCAAACATACAAACAAAAAGGCTGTGGAAGCAGGTAGGGTTTTATTTTTCTTACCAATTACATGAACAACCTGTTGAGGGCAGAGACCTTTCCCAACTTCCTGTTTTTCCTGCAGCGTAAACTGTGCCTAAAGAACAGCTGCTTTAAGTGATGTTGAAAATGCTGATTCCTTAAAGGGGTTGCAAGTGTGAAGGAGAATCAGAAACAGTGTTGTGAAATCTTGGAAGCAATAGTTTTTTAGCCTTCCCCTCTAAAAAGTCTTAAGAAATGTCTTTTAAAAAAAGGCAGGTATTTGAGATATTGCCCAATACAGCCAGAACCTGAACAGGAATGTGGGCAGTTGATTGCAACATGAATAGTTAGATAAGGTTGAAAGAGTAGAGGCACTTATTTTCCCCATAACATTTTTATATTTGTGTCAAGCTTACAGGATTTGATTTCAAACAAAAATAACTTGAAAACCCAAACCAACTTATTTCCAGGACATTTAAGGTGGACCTAAACTTCATCAAGTTATACTTCTGCTAATGCAAGGCTTTGGGCTCCTGGATTAAAACAATTCAGGAAGTTAATGAAGCTCATTTTATTGCATTGATAGCCAAGAAGGAATGCACAAATTCTGATGGGTAAAAGCTAGAAGTAAAATTAGGATTCTATTGGGACAATAAGTAATAATTTTCTTTTATATTTCCCCCAACATTTTGGATGCAATTGACTTTATAAATACTTAATGAAAGTATTTATAACTTTTCGGTGTGCTGTGGAGCTGTAATTTTAAACTTTTACATTGTTACCAGATTGAATCACCAACCATATGAATATGCTTCCTGTCTTTATTAATCCCTGGATTTGAAGTTGGAGGTAGAGGGGTTGTCCTTTACAATAAAACTAAATACTTGTTTATATTCAACTCTGAAAAGAGAGCAGTAGCCACACACATACATTTTCTGCTTTAACCTTTCCAGTCTGGATCTTCTGCTCCAAAGCTTTATGAGAGAGTTGAAATAATCTCATTAAAACACACAGCTAACTGTTAACTTTGTAGTATAATCAGAGATACTTTGCAAAATGTAAAACTGAGCTGTAAAAATAAGTGATAAAAGTCTTATCATTGAAGCTAACAAAATACAGATTTTGTTTGTGTAGTGCCAAAGTGCCTTGAAATTCCGTGGGCTAAGATGGCTGATTCCAAGTGCTTGTTTGGTTCCCAAATTCGAGAAGTTGATGGCAATATTTTCATAGAAAGAAGAGCAGTCTCTAAGGTAGTACGGCTGTACTTACTAGACTACTTAATGTAACTATTTCTTTTGAGAAGATGGGGTTTGTTTTGATCTGGATTCTCATTCTATCACCTTGTTACTGAAATACTCATGTCAGTAATAAAATTTAAGCA
Source organism: Leptocoma aspasia (assembly GCA_013399835.1). Lineage (NCBI taxonomy): Eukaryota > Metazoa > Chordata > Aves > Passeriformes > Nectariniidae > Leptocoma > Leptocoma aspasia. Next base: position 46,173 of record VXAX01007180.1, read on the forward strand.
AATAGATCATCAGAAGAAATCCTTGATGTTAAGTTACAGGGTAATTCAGGTGAAAATGTGCCATGCCAAGGAGGAGAATTATGGTGAGGATTTCTAGCTTTTAATGTCTAAAAATTAAAGCTTATTCCCACTTCTTCTCCTGTGCTGTCATTCTTGCATGCATTTGTTTTTGCTCATTTTTAACTTCGTGCCTTTTAAGGGATGGTTTGTGTGATCACTTTCAAACAGAAGCTAATTATGTTTAGGGCAAGTCTGGGGAAAGAAGATGATTTCAGAGACAACTTTTAAGTGGCTTGCTGCAAAAATTAGTTTCCTGAAAACTGAGTGTCAAAACAAATGGAAGTTTTGTGGGTTTTTTTCTTTTGTTTTGTTTGTTGGTTTGGTTTTTTTTTTTTGTAAGTTGCCAAATATGTGAAAAATAAACTTCTAGAAATCTTATACTTAACCTCCTCTTATAAAATACAATTCATCCATAGTGCTGAAAATAAGAGTTTCTGCTTGGTTTTTGGTTGGCTGGTTTTTTGGATGTTTTGAATGAACTGATGTTACTCTTTGCCATTCTCAGATGACTGAATAAAAAGTTCATAATGCTCTGCTAAACTTTTTCTTGTTATTTTAAAAAAAACATAAACAACTTTAAATGCATTTGTTTTGGAGATACTAAAAATTTCTAATTCCTTTTCAGCAAAAGAACCTTGAAATTGAAAGAACTACAAAATGGCTTAAGATGTTGAAAAGCTGGGAAAAATACAAGAATAGTGAAAAGGTAAAATTCTGCATGCTTTTGTCATTGGCTGTCATTTCAGAAAGAATGTATGCCCTGAAATTAGATTGCCTGTGTTTGATATCTGAAAAAAAACCAAACCCCACACCAAAAGAATAAGGTTTTTTGGTCTTCCAAAATGCAATAATACCTAATAACCCAGTAGTAATTACCCAACAAAATTGGTGAGCAAATGCAAGGAGTTGTGTTCAATGTGTTCATGTGTGCAGAATAATCTGTGGACAGAGTGGGTCGTGTCAGATATGCCATTAAGTGCTAAATACTTTCATTTGCTTTAAAGCTAGGTGGGGGCTTCCATGTGAACAGTTTATTTGTTGGAATTGTGGTCTTGGTCATCTTAAAATTATGGAAGAATTTCAGCTGGGAAAAAAAAAATGCTGGAGAGGCTGTATTCCTAACAGTGGGCTCTTTGAGGGTAGATTTCATAGCTGGTCTTGTGGCTGTTTGGTGGATAATGCACAGAATCCCAAATTCAGATTCCTCCTCTTCAGCACAGTTTAAGACTTGCATTTCCTGTTGGGGGTTCTGTTGGAATTTTTTGGTGCTGCTGACCCACCTGTACTGTGCAGAGGAGCAAGGGCAGCTGTTACACATCCCAGGTTCCTGCCCTGCTGACTGGCCTGGAATGGCCTTACTCCTTTACTGGCCTTCTGCTTAAGTAAATTATCTGCAAAAAATGCAAAGTTGAAACCTTTGAAGAGAGAGATTGAGACCAGAATACTTGTAAGCCTGATGAACAGAGAGCTGAGATGCTGGAAGTAAAGTAGAGGGATGAATTTACTTGGCATGTCCCCTGTTCATCCTCTGTGCTGACTACCTGTGTTTTTGAGACTGGTAGCTGTGTCTTGCACTTTGCTTTTGTTAAAAACCGAAGCCAGTGGTTCATCTCTGTCGGGGTATGGCTCAGAATCTAGGAAGTCCATTTCCTTAAAATACGATGTGAATGCATGGAAAGTAATTACTTGTTCCCAAAATTTTTCTTAGAATCCTACTTTCTGTCTTGCCAGTTTCTCTGGAAGGAGAAACTAGAGGTCTTAACTGTTGTGACTTCGTTTGTTTCTTTGTTTTATTAACGTAGCAGTAACGAGATTTTAAGATGAAATATGTTGTAAGTCAAAGGGACAATAAAAAAAAACCTCAGTAACAGCTACTTTGTTTGCAAAGAGAATGTTAAATATGACCTTTCAGGCAACACAATAACCACGTGTCATCTAAGAAGCAGTGGTTGTGCTCTTCAGCCATTGGTGACATCAGTCCACGAGACACTGACTCAAATAATCCTCTCTTCACCAGGCATGCAGAAGGTCTAGCAGATCAGCTGAGCAGAAAGAGTTTCAGTTCATGTAACAAATTATAGGCTGAACTATAAATAGCAGCCAGAATAATTCAATATGTTCATAAAGGGATGAACTTCACTTGAGGCTAGGAAAAATTTTCAGTCATTGTTGAACTCCAGTGAAGCACATGAGATTTAATAAACAAGGGTGTTTTCCTAATTCTTATCTCACATCTTATGTGCTAAGTGAATCAGAAGATACAGAATAAAGAATCAGCTGCCTCCTCATCCTGAGCATCCAGTGGAAAGCCAGACATTATTTGTCGCTGCTCTTTATGGAAAGCCTGGACATGTTCTCAGAGTTGTGCAAAACTCACAGTTAAAGGCAGATTTTATCTGTGTGTTGGAAGAATGCACCAGCTTTCCAAGCTCACATTCTTGAAGCATGGAAGGAGTAGTTGCAGGAACAGTTCCTGAGTCTTGTTTTCTGTCTTCACTAGACTGGATAAAGTGGTTAATGCTAGAGGAACAACTTGCTAAAGAAAATGAACAGCCTGTGTTTTACAAGACTCACATCACCTGACACTGCCATGGTTTCTGTGCAGTCAGGCTGCTCCTGAAATGAGTGTTCTTTAGAAACAGCACTGAAGGGAACATTGCAGCAACAACAGTACCAGTGTTATAGGATTATAGATTATAATTGTACTGATGGCTTGGTTTTGGAAAATGACACATGTGAGACATGATTGTGCTCTTAAATAGGTAGGAAGGGAGACTCAGAGAAAGTGATGGTCCCAGGTATACAGCAGCTATGTACAAAATACAGGACTTTGGACAGCTTGTTTGTGATGAGCCTTCATAGTATAATAATAAGAGAGCTTTGCCTTGAAGGAATCTGTTCATACTGTGCACATACTGTAAATGAATCCATATATTTGATTCCATTATCCCAAACTGTCACATGCTTAATTGCAAACTACTGTTCTCTTTCAATACTCTTGCAGAGCTGCCTATAGGCTGCTTCTCAACTTTTTTTTTTTTCTATCAAAACTCCACAAAGAGAATTAATGAGAAAACATTAACACACTGGTGGGTGTGTGTGTGCCTTTGAGATGCTTCAGTTTACATCTTCTCCTGGTCTTGACTGCTAAAGAATATTGCAAGAAATAGATGAGGTGTCTGGGAATTTCACACTGTTTTCCCATTAGAACTCTTGTGCTAAACCTTGTAAAAGAGATGGGGTGGGGAATAGAGATTAGGAATGTACGCCCATGGGGAACTGGAAAAAGATGGAAGAATTGTCATATTGAGACCAGAAATGTGCCAGGCTCTACCATATTTGGGTAATAGTTTAGAGGTAGTGAAGTATGAGGTAATAAAGTGAGTCCATGTACAGCTCCATAGCAATGTAGGATCACAGAATCCTAGAATGGCCTGGGGTGGAAGGGACCTTATTGATCATAGGGTTCCACCCCCCTGCCATGGGCAGGGCCACCCTCCACTAGACCACCTTCCCCATCCAACCTGGCCTTGGTCACTTCCTGGGATGGGGCAGCCACAGCTTCTCTGGGAACCTCTGCCATGGTCTCACCACCCTCACAGGGAAGAATTTCTTCCTTTTGTGGGAGATTTTCTTGTTGCCTTTATGTCCCTGGCCAGAATTGATCTCAGCAGGCCTTTAGCTCTCCAACCTGATCCCTGGCTGCTCAGTCTGTCTCTCTGTATTCCTCCAAACTGCCTGTCCTTGCTTCCCCCCCATAGGCTTCCTTTTTCTGTTTGAGGTTGTCCAGGCACTCCTGTTCATTCATAAAGGCCTCCTGCTGTTTTTTTCTAACTTGCTCTTTGTGTATAAAACTCCTTGATTCCTGTGTGGTTATTTAGGCATCTCTTTCAGTGGAGTTGTCGTGGTTCTTACAGATACCACTCTGAAGTGTGTAACTGCCCTTGTGTTTTTGCTTGATTGATATTTGTCAAAATAAAGCTTTCATCTCCCCATCAGTCATTTCTTATGCAGGAAGTGTCACAGAGCAGCAAAGTTTGTGTTTCAGCATGGTCCTTCTCTAGTTTGTGCTTTTATTTCCTATTTGTATTCTACTGCTTAGTAGTTCAGGGTACAATCAACCACCCACAGATAGTAAATCCTTCCTGGCTTACTATGATCATAACTTCCAGGAAAGATTAAATAAAACTGTTATATGTTGTATTCCCATTTGAGTATTTCCACCAAAGTATTTCTGTCTTTCCCTGTCTGCCTTCATCTATCTGTGATTGAAGTTGCCTAAATTGAAGGGGAAAGGAAGAAGGGAAACAATCAGGGTAGCTGCCATTTCCAGCTGTTCTGGCATTCACACACAGTACAATAATGAAGTCTCCAGTTCATTTGGAGTCTCAACACAGAGCCTTCATGAAGAACCCTCTTTGCATTCCTGAGATTTTTGAATGAGCTGGAGCAACTCTTCTATTTGCACTTTTTCTTCCTTTTGTGCAACCCACAGAAGCTGAAGAACCTCTAAAGGCAGTGGCCTTTATAAATATATTTTCTTTTCATTATAAATATACTTTCTTGTGAGACTTCAGATTTTAATTCTTGTGCTTCTCATCACTGATTCTTTTTGAGGTGGCAGAGTCCCTTTGCTACTTGTGCAGCTCTGCCTGACAGCTGAGAAAGTTTTATTTTCAAGAAAACCAACTTTGTATCTTACAGGAGCAGTGATGCCAGTTGCCATTCTTCAGGCCAGTGCTGTGTGACAGTGGCCTCATTTCTTGTCCAGTTGGGTTTATGAGCTGAGAGAGATGGGGGCCAGGCAAGGTTGTATCTTTCCCAGGTGTTTTTACATGTTGGACATTATGGCCTTCATTGAGATGATAACTGAATTTTTTTTCTGTCTTCTTGCTTTATGAGGGTTTTAGTTCATTCTGTATATTCAGTGTATTTATTGGTCCAATTTGTTTTTGCATGAGAAGCTTCTTTGAATTCCCAGGTGATAGGGCCTCATTTAGTGTCAGTTTCTCCTACCTCCTCCAGGATCAACAATCTTATTAATAATTGCAAGAGTTTGACTGCTGTCCTTGGCTGAATATCAGCTTAAATGTGATACAGAACTTAAACCTGTATTTTTTATGTATCCTGTGTTTATATAATTATATATATAGAGGATCACTTTCTTTTTTCTATGTCCTGTGCTGATAGAAACATCCCAGATCCTATAACCCCATTCTTTGAATGATGAATGTTTTCCTAGATGTGTTTTTATCTGAACTGAGTTTATTTGTTTGTGCTTTGTTTTGAGCCATTATCTTAAGAAAGCCTTAATCTTCACAAATTATTTAAAATTAGCTAAGGATTTCATCTTCTCAGAAGCAGAAGAAAAAAGTAACTTCCTGATTTTTCTACTTTGTTTTAATTATTAATTTGGAGAGAGCAGAAAAGTAGATGAGAGTTCTGCAAGTATATAAATATAAGCAGCATTTCTCAGCAGATTTTTTACCTGGTATTAAATAAGGACACAAAAGACAGCAGAGGGCACTAGCATGGTGCTTATGGTAAAGACATTCAGCTAGCTAACCATCAGTGTGCTCATTTATATTTTCTTTAACTGTTTGGTGACTGAGTGATTATCAGAAGTGAATTTTTCAGTGAAGTGTGTGTGAGTTCCCCCCCACTCCCCAAGATGCAGCACAGCTGTGTCATTTTCACAAAACTGCACCATTGCACAGGGTCACAGAAAGGCTGGGGTTGGAAGGGGCCTCTGGAGGTCACCTGGTCCAGCCCCCTGCTCGAGCAGGGCCACCTCCAGCTGCCCAGGACCATGTCCTGGTGGCTTTTGAGATTTCCAAGATTGGAGACACCACAACCTGACCGGGTGACCTGTGTCTGTGCTTCTCACAGTGAGAAAATGTTTCCTGATGTTCAAAGGGAATCTCCAGTGTTTTGGTTTGTGCCCATTGGCTCTGGCTGTGTGACGGGGCACCACTGAACAGAGCCTGGCTCGTGTTCTTTTTGCACTCTCCCTTCAGGGTGGTGCAAAAGACAATATGATAAGATCGAGATCCCCTTGAGCCTTTTTCACTCCCAGCTAAACAGTCCCAGCCCTTTCAGCCTCTCCTCATGGCAGAGATGGTCAAGTCTCATCATCTCTGTAGCCCTTTGCAATGTGTGCTTGTCTGTCTTGTGTTGAGGAACCCAGAACTGGACTCACCATGCTGAGCAGAGGGAAAGGATCGCCTCCCTCACCATGCTGGGAATACTTTTGTCTGCTGCAGCCCAGGATACCATTGGTCATCTTTCCTTCAAGGGCACTACACTGGCTCCTCCTCAACTTGGTGTCCACCAGGCCCCCCAGGACCTTTTCTTCTGAGCTGTTTTCTGGCTGGTGACCCTTAGAATGTTCTGGTGCCTGGGGTTGTTCCTTCCCAGGTACAGGACTTTGCACCTCTCCTTGTTGAACTCTGTGAGGTTCCTGGCAGCCCATTTCTCCAGCTTGTTAACATCTCTCTGGATGGCAGCACAATCCTCGTGGTGTATCAGCCACTCCTCTCAGTTTTCCGTTGTATATGAAATTTTTCACACTCATTTCCATGTTCTTGTTTGTGCACTGGAGCCTATGCCATGACTGAGTGACATTTCTCTCTTCTGTATCAGATAGTGATGATCTTGTGTTCTGCTGAGTCTGTAGGCAGGATCTGGTAATGACTTGGGTTCACTGAGAGCTTTTTCTCTGCCTCAATAAAAGAACAGGTGGAACAGCAGAGTCAGTTGAACACAGATCTAAAATGCTTTGCAAGAAGCTGTGAATGTTATTTGGGTTTATTCTGTCAGGTAGTGCAACAATTCAGAACTTAACTACTAAAAACGTTTGCTTTCCTCCTGTTTTGTGGTTTTTTGTTGGTTTTTTTTTTTTTTTTTGCATAGTTGTAGTTGGCTGATGAAACTGTGCACCTCTCTGTCCTTTCTGCTCTTTTTAAAGTTAATTTGCAACTCACTTTTCAAACTTTTCTGTGAAAAGTGCTTCCACAGTTCTCTGTCTCAGTTTTTGCTTACTGCTTTAAGGGCTCTTCTAGCATTTGTTTGTTTCAATCTAGGCAATGCAGAAGATAGGAAAATGGTAAATGCCATGAACTCCTCTGAAACTGGAGGTTCTTCTCCTTGAGTTTTATTTTCCAAAAAACCCCTGAACAACTTCACACTTTGGGTGGATGGTTCGAATTGTTTTAATTCTGTTTGGATATGAAGCTATTGTTATAAAAGCTTATTTCTGGCCTTTTATATCTACCTGACCTTCTCCCAAAATATTGATTTATACAACAATAGTAGTCTTGGGAATTTATTCTTCAACCATTCATTGATAACCTTTTGTTCTTGGAGACGTTTGAACATGAGTTAAAAAATTACAATTAACTGACAAAAACGTTTGTTGTGAAGGTACTCTGTTGCTGGACATGGGTCTGAGGAATAAAACCACCTGTCCCTGAGGACATAGATCACTGCATTTTTTTCCATAGTTTTCTTCCAAATTTCCAGAAAAGATATTGGAAATTTGGCTCATTCTGCTTTCCAGTAGATAGGCTAATCTCTTCCTAGGATGACTCCACTGCAGTTGGGGGTGTTTGGCTTTCAAAAGACTGAATTTTCTTCATTCCCACAAGCAGGTACCATTGTGTCTGGCACACTGAAATCCTGTGTGACCTGAGCTCAGGGTGTCCATCTGTAGAGAAGGCTGCTGTGGAGCTCTGTATGTTGTTCTTCATCTTTACAGAGGGAGCTGTACTGGCACAGCTGTGCTCACACTGCAAGTGTTTCTGCTTTAGCATTCTTAGTATTAATGCAGCAAAGTTTTCTTTATGGAACACAACTCTTTTTTTTTTTTCTTTTTTTTGTGGACAGCCTCCAGGATGGCTGTTGTATCTCACACAAGTTTATGTTTTGTCATGTGAAAAAGGAACAACAGAAGAAACTCATAACCTTACTTGTGCAACAGTTACAGATTCTGCAATCCAGACACAAATCCTTGCTGGCATTAAAGACACCTTTAAAGAGCTGATATATTCCAAATGGCAGGAGGTTTGGAAATACCCTGCAATGAGAGGTTCATTAATTTTCCAAAACTGGAGATGTGAAATACGTGAAAAGAAAAACAATCCTGTCTTTGAGGTGGACATTGCTTTTAAAATAGTTCTTACTGCAAACATAACTTCTATAAAAATGTTAAAGGAAGTGGTAGCTTTGTCAATTGAAATTTATAAAGTTTAACTTCCATTGTAGGATAAACATGAAGAAAAAATTGGAGAGCAGTTGTGTGTGGTTTGTTCTCTTTTAAACCTAATTGTCTCCCTGTGTAATCATTAAAATAATGGTAAAAACGTAACTTCAGAAAGGTTCATTTTCTGTGTCAGAGCTGTCTTTTTAATTTTCCTTGCCTTAGATATGTGTTCAAAAGATAATACCTTTTTGTGTTCTTTTGTTGGTTTTTTTTGCAAATGTTTTAATATGCATGTAGGAGATTGATTATTAGTTTAGAAATAGAATGTGAGATCTGTTAGCTTTAGAAATGACACATTCTGGTTTTTTGTGATCTCACAGTTTGTTTCCTTGCATACATACATTTGAGCATACTGTCACAGTTCTAGAAGAATTCAAAAATCAGTGCTGCTTTTGGGTTTTTACTGATAATTTTTAAAGCTTTGTGATTTTGCTGCTTGCTTTTTGCTATTTCTATTTATAGACTGTAATTACAGTGAGTTATTTGTGGCTTATCCTGAAATAGTGTTGCTAAGGATCTGATTTTTGGGATCTAAATTACAAAATTTGCTGAGCAAAGGTGATACAATTTTGATAGACCTTCCTACATGCAAAAGTCCTGGCTTGAAAACATCACCTGGGATGGTTTGGCCTGTGTGTCTATTTTGTCCCTGTGCCTCTGGATTCTGTCAAGAGGTCCCAAATGGCATTGCTGGAGCTGTTCCTCAAAACACACTGGAGCACTTTGTCCCCAGCAAGTCATCCCTGTCCTAGGGTGCTTGGTGTAATTCCAGTTTTCTTTTAGCATGTTGTGCATCACTATTCCTTTTACTCAGAGCATCATAAATCGTGCTGCATTTTTACCTTCTTTTCTTTTTTTGCAGTTTCATAGGAGAATTTATAAAGGGATCCCACTGCAGTTGAGAGGGCAAGTCTGGTCTTTGTTGCTTGATGTTCCTAAGATGAAAGAAGAAATGAAAGACTTTTATAATGTGAGTTTGTAGAATTTCTACTTAATTAAAAAAAAATCAGATACTAAAGCTACAGGCTTTATTAAGCCTTTGCTGTTATGTGGTGTTAAAAAATAAATTAGAAGTTACATTGCACTCTGTCATTTGTTTTAGCTAGGAAAAAGGCTGTGTATTCAAAAGCTGAGCTGAGATTGAGTCTGAGTAGATGAGGATTCTTATGAAAGATTGATGTTGATATTGATGTTATCTAAATTTTGGTGTCTGTCTGTTACCTTCCTTATTTTTCTTGCTCTTTAGTATAACAGGCTGCCTTTTCTGACTATTATATTTTGTTTAAGTTCCCCAATAAGACTTAGGAGGTCTAAAGGAGGTAAAACACGTTATGCTGAATAAAAAAAAATGTAGTTGTGGGAAAGAATGCCAAGTAAAACTAGAAGCATTTAAAAATAGGTGAAATAACCTTCAGGAATTATTAATGTCATCTGATGCTCAATGCAAAACAAAGAAATGTTTGTAGTTCACATCCAGAAGTAGAAAGAGTTTTTTCCATCATTATTTGATTTATTTGTGATATACTCATCTTGCTGCTCTCTATTTTCCTATTTCCTGAAGTGATGTTAACACTGCTCACTGCAAGTGTCACTTACAAACTACACACCTTAAAGTCAGAAGGATAATACACATTTATTGTAGATGAAACAGCTTCTTGCAGTTCTCTTTGCAGGGGAAAGACCAGTTCTTAACCCTCTGTCCTTCCTGTTTCTCAAAGTTTTGGTACCTTTCTGTTCTCTCACATGTGAAGCTGCCATGATTGCAAGGCTCAGGGTGCTTCTTCTCCTATATTCCATCAAATCAGGGTGTTAAAAATTAGAAATTTTCCCTGTGCTGCTTTTCTGTGTGTCTGGGGGACAAATAATTCTGGGTGTTTAGTTTAAATTGTACTGAATGGTGCACATAGCGGAGATTGTGGTTACTTGTGACTTACAAGTAATCCCTCGTGTGCCCAAAGCTTCTGGTTGTGTTCAACAGACTTGATGCACATTATTGTTCCCTGTTTGATCCTTTTGTTATTACTATTTTTGACTTTACTCTTGTTTTCTTGCAACCAGAGTCCGTAGAGTTTTGCCTTTTGATTGTCTGTGGTATTCTCTAATAGTGAGAAGTAATGTTTTAAAAATACCATAGTGAATCAAGGGTCTTGCAAACTCAACTTTTATGGACAGAAGTGAGAATAAATGAATGAGAGAAGAGAAAATTATTGTAAGTGCAAAAAATAAGGTGTCAGTCTAAACCTGTGCAGGTTTCATTAGTATTCAATTATAAAAATGGATTTAATTATAAAACACTAAAGCAAGTGCTAAAGTAGACATATTCTACAGCTAAATTAGATTAGAACAGAAAGACAGAGGAAATTACTAGAGAAATGTCCATTATCTGTATTTAGATAATAACTGGCAGCTATGTGGCTATTACTTCTGCTAGAGAAAAAGACAGGAAAAGTATGAAAACCACACTAAATCATTTTCTTAAAGCCTATTCTAGAGCACTTGGATCTCAGGTTCTTGTTCCTGAGTAGCAAAATTAATTTTCTTTCTCTAGTGCCATGCCTGCCTGAGAAATGGCAATAAGAAATTTGAAATGCTGAAACAGCCTTAAATATAGTGAATGATGTGTCCAAAAAATATGTATTATGGGATTGGTCTTTCTACATCTTTACTCTGTGGCTATTTCTGACTCATAGAATTTGTACATGTATATGCTTATTTTGGAAGCTAAAACTGTTATTCTTGTCAGTTGCTATTCTGTATTGTTTTAAATCACATGATAGCAATTCATTCAATATCGCTGTATAGTCAAGCAGATTTCTGCTTTTTTAGAGTTCACAGTTTTAAACTTCACTTCTTTACTGTACTCCCAGAAATTAAAGTGTCAAGCACGAGGGTCTTCGCCAGATATTCGGCAAATTGACCTTGATGTGAACAGGACATACAGAGACAACATCATGTTTCGGGACAGATATGGTGTGAAGTAAGTAAACTCTCATCTTCCCAGAGATTTCAGCCTTCCTTAGGATTTTGTATTCTTCTTCTCCCAGTATCTAACTCAGAACCAAATAAAGCAGTGGTTTTGTATGTGAGCTTTTAATTATTTACACCTGTAGGCCATAATGCTTTTGGGTTTCTTCAGAATGTTTTGTTTCGTTATTTTTTGCTGCCACTAGATGAGGAATATTAGGCAGCTGTCTTCTTTAAAAATGCTTAATTGTGGGAAAAAGTGGGGATACAAATATCAGTATTGTTGCTCGCTTGCAGCATCAGCACCCTGCTGAGAAGAGGAGGGTATTTTTCCCCTTCTGTCTCTGTATTAGTTCAGTTTTTAATCTCCTTTTCTTGCCAAGGCAGATTTTATGGTGGTCTGCTGTTCTCCAAAAGTGGTACTCAGAGCTGTGGGCTTTAATGTGATAATAAAAGAAACATTTTCTTACATTATTATTCTAGATATTTTGTGGGAAAATCCTTAATCAGGGGAATTTCTCTGATGGCTGTAAGGAAGGAGCTCAGAGCAGAGATTGCCAGGCTGAGATGGTTCCGTGCAGGCAGTGCAGTTCAGATCCCTTTGTGCAGGGCTGGCAGTGCCTGTGCTGCTCGGGCCTCTCTTGGTCCTGTGCACACCTTTTAGATGTCAACAGAAGCCTCATCAGTTTGGGGTTAACACAAGCAGAGCCAGCTCCAGTCCCTGTGGCTGTTGTAACCATGCCCTCAGAGTCCACAGGAAAGCCTTTAGCTGCCTAAAGCAATTTCAACTTGGAATAGATCTCAGAATTACTGTATATATATTACGCATTTCCGGCAATGCCTCAATGAAAAATTCAGAAATCATTTCACATAGCAATGAAATAAAGCCCCCTGGGTAAGTCAATTGCTTGTTTGACTTTTAAGTAGACTATGTCTTTGAAGGTTCATTCTTTTACAGTTCTTCAGTGCTACCATCTAGTTGTAAATATTACTGAAATCACTGTTATTCTGTGTATGGAACTGTGAATGAGATTGAGTTCCTACACTCAGTTTCATATGGCCAGCTGAGGGTACAGGAGGTTCCTGTGTACACTGGGGACCTGTTAGTTTGTCATTATAAAATGAGGCTCCAGCTTAATGTCTAGTACCTTGTTACACTTTCCTTTGGTTACTGAAGAATGGCTAAACTACGGTCCTGCAAGAGGGTAAACCAAAATGCCACAACGCAGATGTTTTGATAAAATTCTCTAAGTATAAATCCTCTTCCCAAAAGAAAATAAGCACCTTCTGGCTTATGCTTTCTCTTTTTTAGCCTGCTAGTATCTCTTTCCCTTCATTGATTAGTAACAGGGAGAAAATTTCACTGGACAGAAAAAGGAAAATATGCAAAACTTTGCTGTTAAATTTTAGCAGTTTTACTTGCAGATGAAAGTAGGCATTTAGGTATCTAGATTCTCTCCTGAGCAGGTGACAAAAAGTAGCTGTGAGTTTAAAAGTTGATTATGAGAGCTCTCCACTGTTACTTTCATACACAACTTGGAAAGAGCAGAGTTGTGCTGGCTGGTTTGGTGTTGTTTGGGGTTTTTTGTCTGCCTTCCTTCACAAGTTAGACTGTTTTACAGAAAGCAAGGGACCTCTACAAAGCTCTTTGTAATTCTAGCTCTGAAGTACCCAGAGATCAACAGAGGGCTGAGCACAGGATGCTGAGCCAGAGTTAATATTGTTTTTCTTCAGTTTGACAGTAGCAGTCACTAGAGTAGACTTTAATTTCAGTGCCAAGATTAAGACACCTTTGTGGCTGCTTTGTGTATTTCACATCTTCACTTCTACATCTCTGTTTGGAATCAGTAACAGCTGTTAGTGTTCTGCAAGCACAGAAATCAGGTTTGGGGAGTTCAAATTCTGGCATTCAGAATAAATCAGTGTTTGAAATGTCACCCATGAAATGTTTCACTTTACCTGTCTCTAAAAATATTGATGTGCCACCACTCTCTTTTAAAGTACATTGATACTTTTTGAAACATTTCAACATGTAAAGCATCATAAAGGTGCTAATTACAAAATAGGCTTTAAATCAGAAGCACTTACTGTTGTGAAGTGTGGTTTATCCTGTTCTTTAGTGCTAGACAAGTTAAATTGGGAAAACATGTTTCCAAAATCCAGTTCTCTACTTCTATGTTTTTCTGTTTTTACAAAAGATAATGCTATAGTTTTTCATTTTCTGCTTTTATTTCTCCAGGCAACAGTCTTTGTTCCATATTTTAGCTGCATATTCCATATATAATACGGTAAGCTGTGTTCCTTCACACTTAAATCTGGTTTCTCTAAATGTGCTGTAAGATAATAACTTGCATCTCTTTCTCCCTAAAAAAAACCCCAAACATTTCAGAGACGTTTGGAAGTACATAGAAAAAAATTGTTGCCATATTTTCAGCTGAAGTTAAAATAAAGCTGAAAATATTTGAATTATGAGTTTTATTGGACAGACTGAACTATGCTTACAATTTGTAATAAGAATAATGAATTTGTCTTGTGCTGGAGTGTTATATGACTGATATTTCCCCCCTTTATATTATCTGCCTCCCTTTCATTTGATGGGGAATGATAGGGAGGCAAATACTGCAGAAAGGTGCATGTTGGAGTCCACATGTGTACTTCATAACCTGAAAGGTTTTAAAATTTTGAAATTAGTTTAAAAGGTTGCATCTTTACATAAGGCCTTGGTCTTGGCTACAGTCTTGAATGGGATTTATTAGAGTGGGGTTTCCAGACTGTATCATAAGGGTTAGAAGCTTATGTATTTTGTAATGGCTTTTGGCTGTGTGCTAAAAATAGAAGAAAAAGAAATGCCTTCATGTCCACATTTAACTGTGGTTTTAATGCACTGTCCCCTCATTCCCTTGGGCCCATTTTGAGCATTTCTGTACATATTCCATTTTATATCCACCAGCAGCTCCCTAGAAGTCAATATAAAATATGTTAACTTTAGAAGAGGAAAGAGAAATTAAAGCAGTTACTTGAATTAAATACTGGTTTGTTTGGATTTTTTCAAGGTTCTAGGAGATGTAACCTTTCTGTCTGACCTTTTATACCTCGTATAAAACGTTGGACTGGTATTTTCAAGTTGCATGAATAATTATGTTTAAAATCAATCATGAGAGTGTAATGATGAGAATATTATAGTGAAGTTTTTCTTTTGCAGTTGTTGTATTTTTCCTCTTAATGTGTAGCAGTTCTTATGCTTTGGTTTTATCTCTAGAACAAAGTTGTGCGAAGAACTTGTATACCTGAAAAAACTTACTCAACAATTAAGTAATTGTCCTTACAAATACTTTATTGATGGGGTTATCTTTGCAGCTGAATGATAGTGACAGCTGGTTTCTGCCATAAAAGTCAAAATTAGTAGCAGAGGAAGTAGTCAAGTTCAGTTTTGGAACAATACATTTTTTTTCTTTGGGTTAATTACACTCGCTTGCTATTGGGCTGCTAAACTTGAGCAAGTTTATAGTTACAGGTCACTTGAAAAATCCTCTGTTTATCAGATGGTGCCCTGACTGTAAACAAGAACAAAGCCAGATTCTCTCACCCTCCATAAAACCCCTCAAATTACAACTAAATGAAAAATGCATCCATTGGACAAAAAGATGATACCGTAACTTGAAAATATTAGTACTGACCAAGGATTTTGTTCATCAGTAGTGAGTTCTAATGAGCAATCAATTCTTCCAGGTTACTTTCCAGTTGGGGGGTTGTGTATCATCCCTTCTATCTGTCAATATTTTTAATATTTAAATATGAAGTGTGTTTGGTGGGAAGCTTTGCCATCAGGACAGGCATCATCTTTCCTCCACTAACTCAAGGACAAGCTAAAAGCTCATGGCTATGAGGCTTTTGTTTCCAACGTTTTAATATTTCCACTGTATGATTTTCAGGAAGTTGGATACTGTCAGGGAATGAGCCAGATCACAGCTTTGCTCCTGATGTTCATGAATGAAGAAGATGCCTTCTGGGCCTTGGTGAAACTCCTCTCTGGTCCAAAGCACGCTATGCATGGTATGGAGTTTCATGTCAGTGTTATTTAGGTTTCAACCTGTCCTATTTAAGCTGTAAATTATTTGAAAATGAAACTGTCCTGTTCTGATTGGTCAAAACTAAAACATAAGGGGAGCTTTATACTTGGGGGACGTATTGGATGTTACTGGAGCTCTCATCCATAAGAGAGAGTAATGGTTTTTATGTGTGATATCTTTCAAATAGTTCTTAATGAAAATCAGATGGTTTCCTCTTCTCTTATTCTCTCAGGGAATGTAAGCAATTGAAAACTGGTTATGTAGACATCTATATAGTAATAAAAGAGTAGTGGAAACCTAATAGAGAATGTGTTAAATAATATTGCAGCTGTGCTATCGTTTAGCAGGACAGGAATCTACAGTAAAAAATGGACTTGTGTCTAGGCATGAACTTGAGGCTTCTCAGTTTTATCTCTACCTCACCCAGAATTTCCTGTTCTCATGGTATTGTTGCTCTTAAGTTATTGGTAGTTCTCTCTTTGGCTCTCTTAAGTTATTGGTAGTTCTCTCTTTCCATGGCTATTGGGTATGGAACAAGTCCAGGAATTTGAAAACCGTTGTGATGTTACAGTTCTTGTGATTCAAAAAAGCTGTCGTTTTTGGAAGCCTGCAAAAGTAAATGTCATCCAGAACTTGGGCTTTTTAGCAAATTTCCAACAAGCTCTAGCTGCTTTTCCCTGCTGAAGAATTTCTCATTCTGTGATTTTCATTGTTCCTGGATGTTCTCCGTCCCCAACACAAAGGGGTAGTTTGTTATTTTGCTGTTTACAGTTCTGCAAAGCTATCGACTTGGGGGGAGAAAAAAAGTGTGGACTGATGTCAGTGTCATAAATGAAATTTTGAATTAATCAAATGTCAAAAGATTTTCTTGGAGCTTTACACAATGATAACACAGACTAAAAGCATTTTACAAAAAAACCCCTATAGATTTCATAATAATCCAAACCTGTGTAACTGCAGCCATGTAGAATTATTGAGCTCCTCAAAGCTCACAGAAAATTCTAGATGTTTTGGGGGAAGTAAGTCAAAGTCAGGTCCTTATTTACCAAATCATGTGCATGATAAACAAGAGGATAAACACAGGCAGATGCATTGCTTTGGGATGTTGCAGACCTCCCTCCTTCCCTCCTTTATTCCTGTCACACACCTGTCAGGTGATGTGAGAGGGAAGGAAGGAGCTTTGAGTAGCCCAAGGCTTGATGAGCTTCTCCACAGGGCATATGAACCATTGTGTCACAGCTTTATTATACACACTGAACCTGTTTTGGCAATGCCTGTTAGGCAAGTTTGCATTTATAGATGCGTTGATAAAACTTTAATTAAAACTCATATGTTCCAAATTTATCATTTATTAAATGTTGCCAAGTAGTCTAAGGTTCTGCTTTCAGCAGGTTGGACCAGATAATCTCCAGAAGTCCTGTCCAACCTGGATTTCCTGTGATTCCTTGAATTTATCTCTTTTAAATGTCACTGTGAATCTGTAAATATCACTGTAAATTCTGGAAAGGAAAATCTAAAACAGACTCAACTGATGTCATATTACAGTTTGCACTTTCTATGTTCTTCTTTGGGAAAAGTAGCTTAAAGCACTGTTTGTCAACTCTTTAAAGCTTAAGTAATTTCAATTCCAAATTGCCAATATCCATGAAGAAAATCTTTTATAGTTGCACTTGATGCCACTGACCATCACAGTTCTCTGAAATGGGCATCTCCCTATGGAAATCATGGGGGTAGGCTGAGTAAATCAATTAGAATCATACTGGCAAGATTAGGATGGTTAAAAGCTCCTCCCCACAGACAAGGTTTTTCATGTTTTTTTTTCAATTTTACCTGTGATACAGCAACCTGGAATACTTTTTGGGTGCAGCCCAGTAGCCAGACTAATTTCTAGTATAAAACTACTTGAAATCAAGAGATGAATTTGGCCTCTCTCATATTTCATATTGTATGGAAGATGTAAAGTCTCTGAATTATAAAATACAGACATCTGACCCTGAAAATAATCTGCTTTTTTGGAAGTTCTTTCCATTGATCTTTCTATAGTCTTAAAAATTCAAGATAATGAGTTTGTGTATGTAAATGTGAAAGAGCAACCTTCCATGGAAAAAGAGCTTTTATTGTTGATGGCTAATTAGCTTTGATGTAGTCACTGTTTACAGTAAGAAAAAAACCAAATGCCTTGCCTGTGTTATTGAAATTTCCTAATATGCAATCTGACATTTAAGTATTGTAGAATTTGCATTTGTATCTTTGAAATACTAAAGCTGTGTGAATCTGAGGTAGTAAATCTTGTGTCTTAGTGACTGTGCACTGAATTGCACAATTGGTAACTAGAAAGACTTTGCTTTTTGGTTTGGGACTTTAGTCACTCCTTTTTCTTTTTTTTTTTTTTTAAGTTGCATGGCTACTATGGGTCTGAACTTGATCTTCCAGTTTTCATACTGCTTAAAGTATATTGGAGTTTTTCAATAACTTTAACTCTGCTGCTACCTCAGCTGGAAGGGGATCTTCGAGTTTTCCTTTTCCAAGTGTAATCACTATAACAATTACATGGGTTTTTTTATTCCCTTTGTTTCAGTTGTATGAGTTCACAGTCTTTACTAATAGGATGTAATCATGATATTTGTCTTGCTAGAACATCCCTCTTGTCTTTTTTATGGTCTTGTCTTCAATGCAGACAGTTCTAGTAGATACCTATGCTGTTTGCCCTTCTATCATGAATTTTCTGGGCTATAATTTCAATTTTAGTGGGTGAAGGTTGTGTTTCTTTGTTTTCCTTTTCTTTTAAAGAATAATTATAAATGTGGTTTCCACATGATCTTATATCGGTTTGACTAATGTAGGACTGATGGATCTGCTGTCATTTGTCATTCTGATCTAATAATTGTCACTAAGGGAATGTATTGATCATAGCCATTTCAGCAGGAGTATGTGCATATTTGTATAGAGACATCAAAGTATTGTTATTAATATGGGTTCAGATCCAGCTGGTCTCATAGAAGGATAATGTTCTTGGAGCCTTAATGGCTTTTTAAATGTAATTTTATAGTACAAACACTGGTTAAATGGTCAACTTCTTTTCTTAGGTTTTTTTATTCCTGGTTTTCCAAAACTGATGAGGTTTCAGGAACATCATGACAAAATACTGAAGAAATTTATGTCCAAACTTAAGCAGCATTTGGTAAGTACTTACTTCACTGTACAACCAATGCTAATTTACAGCTTTCTACCTTGTTTCAGTTCAGGCGAACCCACTAGATCAAGAATACTCAAACCTCAGGAAAAAATGTGAATTTTTAAGAGACAGAAGTGGTGTTTTCATTATAGACAAAGTTATGGTGCATCTTGACAAAGTTATGATAAAATTGGACCTTAAGAGTGATTAATTTGGGTGTCTGTCTCACTTTAGACCTCTGAGTTAAGGACAATGTGTGGTTCTTCTATTTGGCCTTGTGTGAGCTTCTGTAAGCAAACTGATGCTAGAACATTTTATCAGGGGTTTTTTGTATGTTACCTTGTGGTTAATCTCTGGACAGAGGTGATTTTAGGACCAACCAGTTTTAATTTCTGTTTAAAAAATAACCTTTATAAGAGGGGTTAATGGTCCATTTAAAATACTTCTATTTTCATGAAACTACATGTAGAGTTTTATCTCTTTTAATGCTTTTAAATAGAAAATAATATGCCTTTTTTTAAATATTGGCTATATTTATTCTAAGAAGTAAATTATTTTTCTAATGGGAGAAAAATGCCCTTCCAGTAGGCATCAAGAATTTCCTTTTACAGTATATTGGTACTGCCAGAATCCATCTCCAATTCTTAAAAGGTAGTGTAAGAGATGCTCACTTGCAGCAACATCTTTTTCCTCATCTCTTCCTGTGAGTGTGTCACTAAAATGAGCAAATCTTGACTCCTGAAATACAAAAGTAAAGCCTGCACATAAACCAAAGGGATTTGGCCCATAGTTTATTTATTCAGTGTTTGTATAATTAAGTTCTCAAATCTGGTCCATAATTTTTGGAAAAACTGAATCTGGCAAGCATAGAATATGATGTTATCCCACAGTTAAAATTCAGGGTTTCTTAACTTTTCAGCTTTTACTTTGGCTTTTCTTCTTACTGTGCAAAGGACTTTGAGGAGCTCCATGAAGCTGCAGAGCAGCTTTAGCAATCTTTGAATGGGTGTCATACCTGATGGATTATCTGTGCTCTAGGGGAAATTAGTCCCTTTAATCAAGAAATAAAATCCCTTATCAGCCTACATCCTGTTTGAGGCCCACTGGTCAAAGAATTTGGTTGTTTTCCAATAATTTCTGGTGGATATGTATTTTTGTAAGGAAGTCCTTTCAGCCTTGGGCATGAATTTTCAGCCTTGCTACAAAGAAATGAAAGACTTAATGGACCCAGTGCCTGAACTTGGGTTGCTCCAGAATATTTATTTATTTTCTTGAGGGAAGATTTTATCCTCTGCTACCTCTGTCCCAAGAACATGCTAAAAGTCTAGGATGTATTAATACTTCAGCACCTCCAAGTGCATATTCTTCAGGTGCTTAAATTGATGGAGAAAAGCTATAAAAACCAGAAATTGCACATGTTAGATTAAGTAACAGTGTCTTATATAGTTAAATTAATTATTTATGATGACTGTTGAGTACATCAGCCTCAAAGGGAAAATGTTTTTTCATGGACAGTGCAAGGAAGGCATTACTTGGATTTTTGAAAGTATTTTTCAACTTCTGTGTTGTTTGCAGGACTCCCAGGATATGCCCACCAGCTTTTACACAACCAAGTGGTTTTTCCAGTGTTTCCTTGATCGTGTGAGTATGTTTTCCTTTCTGTTGCTGTTTTTAATTGTGACTTGGGGCAGACTGTTTTCACAGCATTGCCTGATTCTGTCATTGCAGACTCCCTTTACATTAAGCCTCAGGATATGGGATATCTACATACTTGAAGGAGAACGGATTCTCACTGCTATGTCTTACACAATTCTGAAACTGCACAGAAGTAAGGAATCTGTCAAACATTTGAAACCTAAACAGAGGTTCAGCTAGTTTTATTCTCATTTTGTGTAGTTTGACATTAATGTGTAAAAATCTTAGTTTCCCATGTGTCTTATGCTGCTTCTGACAGATATTTTTCATTCCTTGTGGACAAAAAGTTAAAAATCTTTGCTTTATTAATGTGTATGTGTTGTGGGCTGATCTTGGCTGGATCCTGCTGCCCACCAATCTGCTCTGTCCCTCCCCTCCTCAGCAGGACTGGGGGAAGGAGAAAACAAGATGGGCCTTTCTAGACACCAGTGCAGCACTTTGAGGGCAGCTGTGGGGAAAATAAACTCCATCTCAGCTGGGCCCAATGCAGTGTGATTGTCAAACAGAAGCATTTATTAGAGTAAGAAAGTTATTTGGACCTGAAATCAGTTGTATTACTGACTAAACAATGGGGAGAAGTGTGGTAGTTTCATGGTCTGGAAATGGCTTCTTAGCCCCCACAGGATTTAAATTAATCAAAAAAGCATCACACAAAGAATCAAGACTCTGCCACTAAATGCTGAAAATCTACCAGCAAATACCTCAGGAACGAGGAATCACCAGTCTGTGTCACTTGATACCATTGTTTGTCCAAGGATGTAATTAAAATCCAGAATTATTCTAGTCTGCCTGTGTGACCTTCTCCTTCATCTCTTGACTTCAGGTGAAGTAAAATTCGAGATTTTGAACAGAACTGTCTAAAGCATCTATGCCTGGTTCCCCAAAGTGATTTGGCATCTTAAATTACAAGGACCCAAAAAGCTTTTGAGGGTGGATGTTGGTTTCTAAGTAGATTTGAGCATTTCTAAAGATGATACCTTGTAGCTCAACTTTGAGACACTCCTCCTTTGGGACTTTGGCTTTCTGAGTGAAGTCATTTGACCCTATGTAAATGCAGAGGTCTGTGTGGGGCCCATAGAATCAGTGTTGTAATTTCCTTGCTAGTTTATCCTTCTTGGACTGTGGTGATGTTACCTCACTGTCTCACTGGGATGTTTTCCTTAGTTTGTTCGTAAACAACTTTGAAAAATGGAAACGGTTACCTTCTACATTATTGCATTTGAGAAAGGTAACATTTAGAGGCAAATCATTAGGCTTAACATTTTGGTTTCTCTTCTTTATTTGCAAATAGATATCTACTTGATTTTTTTTTTTATTCACCACTCTTTTAATGGGAATACCTGAGGAAAAAGTCTGAGTGTGGATTTGCTTGCTTAGCAAGTACACAGCAACTTCCTCCATGATCAAACACTGAGAGAACCTCACGGCAACAGAGGAGATGAGAGGGCTGGCAGAGAAGCTAGCAGAAGACAGATGCTGATTTGTTTTCCAATTTCTTGTCTACCCTCAAAAACATGGATGGTATAGCTATTCCGTCAGTGTCATTGTGGAATACATGCCACGAGCGTTTTTATTACAGCACCAAAACAGTTTTTTATGGTTTCCATATTGAAATTATACATCTGAAACTTTTGATGACATACAAATGATGAAAAAAGAGAAATAGTTACAGCCTTGCAATCCACATGGCCTTACTGCTGTGTAAAAAGGGAAAGAAAAATAATCTGATAACTGTAAAATGACTTTCAAAATATGACCTGAATTTTTAGAGAGCCTGAATCAACGGTTCTGAAGTGTGAACTGGCATCATCATTTCACTGGGAGTTAATTCAGTTGTGAAAGAGGGTACTGTAAATAGCGATTTTTGAAATGTTTATCTGCTTTTCAGAGCTCCTAATAAAGAGATGATGTGTGTTGTACAGAACCACAGCAGTGCTTGTAAGTTGAGGATGCAGGCTGGCAAATAAAGACATGAAGCTGTTGGACATAAGAAGGCTGAAGGAGGGTGACTTGTAGTTAGTTTTCTGTAGATGCCCCTTTTTGGAAAACACCATCCTAAGTAAAGAATCATGTGTGAAAGGATTCCATGGTGACTTGCAAGTGAATTTTTAATGTGTTTTTAGATCTCTGGTTGTAGAAATCTGTTACCTGCCTAATTAACAGGTGTTTTTCATTCTACTTTGAAAACAAAAGCACCTCATGACTAAAATAAATTTTTGAGTGTTCATTATCAAGATATCTTAATGTATAATGTAATATTTTCTCCTTATTTAGAACATCTGATGAAATTACAAATGGAAGAGCTTGTAGAATTTCTGCAGGAGTCTTTAGCCAAGGATTTCTTCTATGAAGATGACTATGTAATAGAGCAGCTCCAAAATTCTATATCAGAATTGAAACGAGCAAAGATGGATTTACCAGTAGCTGGTAAGAAACTTGCAAATATGCAGAGTTAGATATTTGGAGTTATTCACACATTGGTAATTTTTAAAATGTTAATTAATGCTGTTGAAAACTGTGCAAATATTTTCCTCTTCATCACTGCATAGATTTGGGAAGTTTTTACCCAAAAGTATTTTACAGTGTAAAATCACCACTTTTCCTTTCATGAATTTTCCTCTTCTATTGGTGTTTTGTTTACTGTTCTTAAGGTAATGGCAAAGCACTGTCAAAAATACTATGTTCTGGTAATTTTATTAACTTGAATTTATAAAACCTTTCAGATAGAGGATCAAATATCAAGGCTTCAAAGTGTCTGAAATACTACATTGTCTGAGAATCCAGACTGTTCTGTAGATTGATTAGGTGTGGACCAAACTTCAGGTCAAATAGCTTCTTCTGTTTGTCAAATCCAGATTTTAAATTTTTTGCAAGTGATTGACTTGCTGGGTGTTTAATGGAATAGTTTTCATTATTTCTTTCTAGCCTTTGTGCTTTTTGGTTGCAGATAAGAGATGGTTGTTTCATGTGGCCTTACTTAGGAAGTGTGTAGGATCTCTTCTTTCTCTTAAGATTCTAATCTCTTTTCTATTCCTATCTCCATAGCCTTTAATTAGAATTTTTCTTGCTATTACTCTGAGTCTTTTTACTTTATCCTTGCTAGTTGTAGAAAAGTATGTGAGAAAATGTTTTTTAAAAAATTACAAACACGGCAGAATTTACCTTGAAGTAACTTTATTAAGTTGCTATGGTTAGCTTTCAGAAGTTAAGAAGTGTCAGAGTAAAGGTTGCCTGTGTAGCATTGTTGTGATAATTTGTTCTTTCATTAATGAACTTAATTTTTCTGTTTCTGTTGACATTGTTGTATGCAGTATTGGGCTGTGTCAGAACTCATCACAAGTAAATACCTGTTTTACCTGGTTCTTCAGATCTGTTCCTATAGAGCAAACACTTTCTGTGTATTTGTTTCTTATTTTGGTTCTTCTCAGAGTTCCCATTTCTCTTGTTCCTGTTCCTGTGTTTTTCCCTGTTCCTGAATTTCTGTACAATCTGTCCAGCAGAATTTCTTCCACCCACAATAGGTCTAAGTCTACTTTCAGCCCTTTTCATCTGTTACTTCCCCTTTCTCACCACAGCATTCCCATTCTACCATCTCTCCATCCTTTTTCCCCAAGCTGAGTTTCAGTCTTGACTTTCACTTCAGAAGAAATTGCTCTTTGTCCCTACACTTCAGCCAGGTGCTGTCTCAGCCATCTTGTGCAGTGGGTGACAAATATGAGCATCAGTTCCACACCACCATGTTACAAGGAGATAGATCACAGGAGTCCTGTCTGTTCCATCCTAAATACAGAGTTCCCCATGGTTATGTTTGAACAGTGAGGGGGTCATCCCAACAGCTTCTGTTGTCTGTAGACACATAGATTTTTTTAATGGATGTGGTAAATTTCATCAGTGAAAAGTTCCACTTGAAACTGTGGTAGGGGAAGAGTTGGGAAAGATTTTTGTAGTTTGCTACTTGATAGAGGTAGTGTATCTTCCAGCCTAGAAAATCACATACATGTAAGTTATACTGAGATTTTTCTGTGGAAAATACGGAATTTACTGGAAATTTTCTTGATGCAGAAGGCAGAAAATCTGTTCCTAACTTGTCTGTTTTAAGGCCTTTGTTTTGGTAAAACATAAAATTTTTTCAAGGGAAGTTTGTTGGAGAATCTTTGGATTTTCATAGAAAATTCAAGGAGGATTTAGGTGGCATAAGATTCACCCCCCCGTTGTGACAGAAAATGTGAGACTCACTGAGTCTTCTTGTGGATACCAACAGCAAAGAATGGTGAGGGTATCTTCTTCCTGAGACACTTTGGCAGTGGGATGCAGTTGTTTGGTTTCACACTCTGCACACTTAGGTGTCACTTCTGATACAGTGAGCTGACAGCATGCTAAGTGTTTTCAGCCACATTGGTTCTTAATTTTGGTAGCTAAAGAAAAATCAGTAACAACATGTCTTTTGTGTGTTGGTTTTTTCCCCCCCGAACATGAATGAGAAGGTGTAATTTTAAAAGAGGAAGAGCAAAGTGCTGGAATTGAGCTTTTTCCTTTTTGATTTCAGATTAACCTGGGCAAGCTTTTCTGTGTGGTATGTTTTTTGCTAGGGGTAGAAGGGAGCATTATTTAACCTTTCACAGACTAAAAATAAGATGCCTTCAGCCTAATCCTTGGGAATTTAGCTGATTTGTCTGCTCTTATATCTACTTGAGTGAGGCTGATTTGTTCTTCATATAAATTTCATAAGCCTTTGGTTTTCTTTTTTTAAATTTTCTGCACTCTCTTAATTTTGGTTTTATTAATCACTGTCTTCAAGCAGTATTCTTTTTCAGGTTCTGAACATTGTCTAGCCATTCAGCTTTGCTCATGTGTTGTGGCAGGTTGATCCTGATAGGGTACCAGGTGCCCTCCTCAGCTGGGCAGAGGAGAGAAAACAAAACAAGACTTCTGGATCAAGATAAGGACAGGGAGAGATCACTCAGCAATTACCATCATGGGGAGAACAGACTTGGTTTGAGGAAATTACCTGAACTGATTATCAATTACATCAGAGTAGAGTAGCGAGAAATAAAACCTTAATAAAAACCTTCCCCCACTCTTCCGTTCTTTGTGAGTTCGGCTTCACTCCCATTTTTTTTCTACCTCCTTCTTCCCATCAGCACAGGGAGCAGGGAATCAGGGCTGTGGTCACTTCATCATACATTGTTTCTGCTGCTGCTTCTTCCCGACTTGAGGACTCCTCACACCCTTCCCTTTCTCCAGAGTGGGGTCCCTCCCACAGGCTGCCAAAACCTGGCCATGCAACCCCCATGCAAATGCCTGTCTGGCTCTACTCTCTTTACTACCTTGAATTTCACTGGTTTTCTTTTAATTTCACCTGAAACATATGAAACTAGTATATGTGATACAGCCACAAAAAATACCAACGTGCTCATTTAAGTATTCACTGTAGCCTGAGAAAATAATGTTATTTTAGTTTTCTCATCTGAAATCAAAGCACTGCTTCCTGACTTGTACTTTTTTTTTTAACTGAGCAAAAATTACACCTTTAAGAGCTAAAGTAAAAACGCATGTTAGGATCAAGAAAAAAAAAATCTTCATCTTGCAGTTGCATCAGTATCAGTCATCCAGGAATAGCAGAGAGCTAATTAAGCTCAGTGGAATTTTCCATCTGGCATCCTTTGTTAGGCTGTATAGATTTTCCTGCCCTAGTAGGGTAAGCTGCAGTAGGATATTAAAAGAGGTAATAACTTTTGTGTTACTTTAAAGTGGATGTCTATTTATGTCTGATGTAGCTTTCTCTGGCTCACTTCCTACATGGCTTCTCACACTGAATTAAGGAGCTCCTTGTTCCCTTCAGAGTAGAGAAGGAAGGGACTTTAATATTTTCTCACTGACAAAGCCCTTAAAATGCTCAGCCAGAAGACATGGGTGTTCAGGGGATCTTGCTAATTTTGGATGTCAGTGATTGGCACTGTTTTTGCCAATACCAGGCCTGTTTTGCATAAAGAAGGCCATGGACTTTTCTTCCTTTCTGTGCTGATTTCTAGTTGAGTGCTCACCAGTGTGGAGTAGCCCATACTTAGCAACTCCAGCCTCCAGAGGGTGGTTTGCAGCTCCAGTGCTGTTCCTACAACCCAGGGGTTGTGGGCATCCCTCTGTTCCTGTGGCTCTGGAGAGAGGGGGCTGTGTGATAAGCACACCTCTGACTGGGGAGCTGTGGTTTTTGAGACCTTGGAGAAGGGAGGCTGTGACAGCTGTACATGGAAACTGTCCTTTAAGGCACATCTGTGACACAGCCTCAAAAAGAAAAAAAGGCATTTGGTATTTTCTGGATTGCCTGGAATGTGATGAAGGATGTCCACACCATGGCTGGTTCTTGAAGAGCACTCTCACCTAAATCTGTGTGACTTTACATACTGTCCTGGAGCCAGATCCAATGTCAATTCAACCATCTCTTCCTTAATTCAAGGGTAATGTTAAGACCATAATGAGAAACATTTTCTTGGTATACACCATTGATTTCCAAAATTCCTCAATGCAAATTCTTTCCTTGTCTGTTATTTAAAACAGCAGCTAAATTCTATAAATGCTCACAAGATATGGATAGAATTTCTAGCTTTGCTGTAATTTTTTCCTGTAGGACTACATGAATAATGCAATGCTTAATAAACAATATTTATATATGGATAGATTTTTATAGTGTCTGACTTTAATAAACAGAAGTGCTTACCAGTGAAAGTTCCATATTAAAAATACGTTGCTGAAAATAGTTTATTAATCCAGTGTTTTGTAAACAAGACAGCCAGGCACACCTTCAAGGCATGAAGCCCCTCAGGTCTGTTCTTGGGACAGTTTCTCACCTGTGTTTTAACATAAGGGTCCTGAAAAGGGTGGGCAGGGATTGGGTTTTTCTGACTGAAAGTTTAATAGACTTTGCAGCAGCTGAAGGCTTTAAATCAAAGATAAAGGTCTTGTACCTTAATTTTAAAGCAATGTTGGGAAATTTGTAATCTGCCTATGTCCTTGTGATTAACACCAGCTTTAAACTGCAGTTCTACTTTTCCCAATATTTTCTGTATTTTAGGTAAACTAGCAGTTTGACTCTTGCATTTGCCATAAGTTTTAAAATGTTTATCTGATTTTATCTTTGAAGTTATTAAATTTATTATCAGTATCTTTTATTCAATGATCTGTTTTATACAATCATCGGTGATAGTGCAGAAATGTATACTATCTCAGTAATCTATTAAATAATGTCTGTTCTCTCCTGTTAATGAGCCTTTTGGCAGCCAAAACAATAGAAATATGTAAATCAGCTTGACTTTCCTGTTTCTCATGGTGTCTTTCTTTTGGTTGTGTTCTGTTTCAGAGGAATTTTGGATTTTTCTCTTGTACTTCAAGAATACACAAGTAGCTATTTCAGACAATGCACTTCATGCTTTAATAAACTAAACTATTTTTTTCTGCCTTGTTTCTTGTGTGATGCAACTACTTTACAATACTATGAACTAAAATAATATGTGGAGTTCTACTAATACAGTTAGTATATATCCTTAGCAGTTTTAGACTTTCGCTTTGCATAATTTAAAAATCTTTACTGTTTAAAATTTGCATGATCTTTAAACACATGATCCAAATAGTTATGTTGGTCATTGTTCATATTGCTGTTTAGAACTGACTTTTCAAGGAAGAAATTTTCTGGAAGAAATGTGGAAATAGAAATGTAAAGCAGTGGTTAATTTTAGAAATTTATTTTTTGCAAGGGCACCTTACAGATGTGCAGCTGATTACCTGTATCTTCTGGCCAATAACCAAATCTGTTAAGATTTCTGTTGTTTATCTGAATGCAGATGTTTATAAAATAAGTTTTCCTTAGTGTCAGTACTATAAAAGTGACACAGCTGCAAGAGGGGCAACCAGTGCTGTTAGTTCTCCCTTCAAGTTGTCCAGCAGTATTTCATTTAGCAACTCCTTTGCCAATGATGGCATATAAAGGAAGGAGGAGCAGAGGTTGACTTTCAGACAGCAGCTTGAGCTTCTAGTGCAAGCACTCAGATTTCTTTAAAATTCTCTTGGTCTTGTAAACTGAAGAAGATGGGATGTCACTGGTCGAAAATAAACACCAAATTTCAAGTTGTCATTTTAAGAGGTCATTTTTTTAATGACCATTACTATCCTTGAAAATTGTGTTAGAACAGTCAAAGTGCATGTGTTCTGGTGCTGAAATTAAGGACTAGACTGTTATTCACCGGAGAGAGCACTTAAAGCACTTTACTCCAATTATGTGTCTGCTACTCGATGCACGAGGCTGTTAGTGCCTCCTGAAGCAATTATCTGTAAAAGTCTTGTAGTGGAGATCGACTTCCACTGGGTGGTGGCCAAGGCTTGTTTGAGCAGGAGGAAGTCAAGAGGCAAACTTTCTTTACTCTGGCTTGTATTTTTTACCTTTTGGGGAACAGTCAGATCTGCTCATATTTGCTTTGCTCCTTTTCATGTCAGGGAATATGTTTGCCAACAACAAACAAAC
Organism: Leptocoma aspasia; assembly: GCA_013399835.1. NCBI lineage: Eukaryota > Metazoa > Chordata > Aves > Passeriformes > Nectariniidae > Leptocoma > Leptocoma aspasia. The sequence goes on from VXAX01007180.1 coordinate 74,909, forward strand.
ACCTGATTGTTCTTGTTTTGTTTAAATTGTCTCCATCTACTTCCATTACTCTCCTTCCTCACCCATTTCTCACCATATTTCCTTTGTTGTTTGCTTACTGTATGCTATATTGCTTAGAAGCCAACTAAATCACTACCTTTCTTTTAAAGGAAAAATAGAAAATCTATAGTTCCTGCTCTGTAAACTCTGATACAAGCTATTATAGTGCTTGTTTTTGGAAAAAGCCAGTAACTAAACTGTCTAGAAACCTACTCTGTCGAAGGAAGGAAGGAGAGAAGGATGAAAGTAGAGATATCCGTATCTCACAGGAATATTGGCAACTTGGGAAAAGTCTCATTGCCCAGATCACTTCAGAGGACAAAGGGAAATTTCAATGATTGTACAGGTCAAAACAGCCACACCTGAACTACACAGCTTTGTCTTAACTTCTAGCTTTAAAATGCTTTCAATTCTTGTCTGTAAACATCACAGACTCTATAGAAAAGCACTTGTCCCAAAAGTACTTCTTGTAGAATTTGGCAGTTTCTCCATTTCTCAGTCAGACAGATACGTCCAGACACTGAATTAACCCAGATCTTGGATCACTAGCACAAACAGATACTCAATTGAATTTCCTTAAAAACATCCAAATAAAATTTATTTGTGCTTAAATCTGAGAGGTTTGAACAGTGAGTGTAGTTGAAGCAGTAAAAGGGTATGGTTGGGAGCTGTGTGTGAGGCTTTAGGCAGATGTGGAGTAGAAAAATGGTAGATAAAAGAAATGGAGCTTGAAGGAATTGGTGCTTCTGCATGCTTGTCTGGCAAGCTGTTTGGGTACCTCTTCAGGCAGAGATGTTTGTTGTGACTTGGTTTCTTTTGTTTGCCTTTGCATTATGGTTTCTTTCCCTCAGCTTTTTGCTTTTATTATCTTTTTTCTTTCTTTCTTGCTAGCATGCAGTGTCATGGGTTTCTTGCTGTTATTGCTGATAGTGGACTGCTTAAAGCATTCCCAAACACAGTTGGCATGCTCTTTGTGCATTTTAAAAGTGTCCCGTTGTAGTTATGTGCATGGTGGTAATTTGGTGATCCTCTCTGCTTGTTTATTTTGTAAACTTTTTTGGAACTTAGGGAGTTTGTTTTGGTTTTTTTTTTAAGTTCTTGTTTCACTGGAAGTGGCAACTCTGTGTGTGTGTGTATGGGTGTTTATGTATGATCTGTACACTTCAATTAGAATTAAGTAGCCATTTTGCAGCTTAAAAAATTTTTCTTTAGAAGGTGACTGGTTTGCAAGATGTCTTTTTGCTGCAACATCATAGATCCTTATGCAATTCTTTTCCTCCCAGTGCTTTTTGTGGCTGGAGGTGATCAGTGCTGGAGCACCTTTGAACCAGAGACATGTCTTCCATACAAGGACAGAAATTAAATAATTTAGCGATGTTGCAGAGCTGTTTTCTTGTGCTGTTCTGTAACTACTTTGGATCTCCTGGAAGCTACAAATAGATTAGCAGCCCATAAAGATTAGTTCTGTATGATTTAGATGGCAGGTTTTTGGTGTGTATGTGGTCCTGTTGTGGTAGCCTTGATTCCTGAGTTGGTGCCTCCAGCAGTGTGGCCTTGCTTGGTTCCAGAAGCAGATGTGGGTGACTGAGCAACCAGTGCCACTTGTTTGCATCCAAGGTCAAGTTAAACCAAGTTTTGTGGAAGTCCTGTGGCTGAGGTTCAACCTGTATTTCCTTCCCCGCTGGGCCCTTTTCCACATGTTCTCATTGTTCTGTATTTTGTTTTCCCTGACAGCACTGAGCTCTGGTGTTACCAGCCTATAAACATGGTATCATGCTGTTAAAATGCAGAGGTTTTCTTCTAAATGAATTATTCTCTTGCAACATTTTGCTTGTTACTCAGGATGTGAATTAATGTTGAGTTTTAACAATTTCACTACAGGCATGGCAAGATTTCTCTGATAGTCACTTCACAGCTGTGATTCATGTTACAGGATACATCATCTAGACCATGCAGCCCACATATGCCTGGTTGTAGAGTGTTCCTTTACCCTGAAATGAGAAGGAAAGGTGACACAAAGCAGCCTCGATAGAATTCAATAAAAATGTCTGCAGTATTCTCACTTGGGTTTATTAGAGCTTAATGGTAATTAGGAAACCTTAAGTGTGTGAAATTAAAAACCAAAACCTCACACAAACCCCACCTTTATTGTGCAACCAAGTATATTTAAAGGATCTCCTATTGCTCTATTGAGGGCATTTCTTAGAGTAAAAGCTGGGAGAAAAAAAATCAGTTCATGCTTTTGATGACCCTGGGCAAATGAAGGAAGCATTGCAGCTACCAGAGGAACTGGTCTTCAGGTTTTTATATATATGACTAGAATATTTTAACTTCACATGTAGAAGAAAGTAAACACTTTTTCTAAAACATGTCTTCCATACAAGGACAGAAATTAAATAATTTAGCGATGTTGCAGAGCTGTTTTCTTGTGCTGTTCTGTAACTACTTTGGATCTCCTGGAAGCTACAAATAGATTAGCAGCCCATAAAGATTAGTTCTGTATGATTTAGATGGCAGGTTTTTGGTATGTATTTTGTACAAAGTATTGTTTCTTAATGCAGACTTCATGCTATTTTCACATTCAAGATTAGTAAGACTGAAAGCGCTGCAATCTATGGTTTAAGTATCAGGAATATTTATTATGTGCAAAATTCACTTTTATTTAGGAGAGAAAATCTTCAGCTTTGCCTGATGGTGTGTTTGAGGATGCAGATGGAATTAAGTGATAGAAATGCCTCTTGCCAAACAGAAGCAAGCTCAGAAAGTGATATAAAGACTAAAGGACAATTTTGGAGAGGCTGGTGCAGCAGTCAGTGTATTGCAGAGCTGTTAAATCACCTCTTTTACAGCATCCATGCAACTCCTTCCTCTGTCCCCTCATCTGTTCTTCCAGTGATGGAACACTCCCTTGCTGGGGGGTGCAACAGGTCTGAGAGCCCTGTTCCAGATTTTATTTGGGAATAGTGGGGGCCCATATGGAAAGAGACCAAACATCAGACTTGTAATTGCAGGAGCCACTCACTGGAGCCTTGTGCTGAGGCCTGGCCCCACTGTGTGTGAGGTTTCTGAAGTTATTTCTGAAGCAAAGGGTAGGTTTCCATAATACCTTTGGCCCTTACTAAGAAAAATCAAGAAAACACTAGTTTAATTGTTTAGCAAACCTAGGCTGTTTCTATTAAGTGCATTTATTTAGTTATCTTGTGACAGCACCATTGCAGGACAGCAGAGAAGAACACAATAGCCTGGCTGGCTCAAACTCAGAGTTTTCCTTTTGTTTATATAGCAACTGATCCATGCTGGTAGTTTGTTATGCTGTTATAACAAATAACAGTCACCTTGGCTGCTGGCTTTCCTCAGTGTATCTGTATCATGAACCACTCATCAAAGATTGAGCTCCTGCTCATGCCTGTGTAAATGAACATAGCTCACTGGTAACTGCAGCACTTGTCAGGGAGGGACATTGGTGTGTATTCACTCCTGTGAACCCTTATAGACAAACAAAAAGAATTTAAATTACAAATAGCTAGAAACTGAGGTGCTAACTCTCTGATCTCTGATGGGAAGAGATTCTACAGTCCTTCCCTTAGGAACAAGCAGGGATTAGACAAAATTATTTTACCAACAGCCATTTTATATAATTTATTTTGCATAGCATTTAAGCAAGGGTAGTCATTTTTTCCCTCCTTACAACAAAGCTTCTGTTTATAAATAGATATACAGTGAATAGGATTTGTTTGGTAATGCTGACTTTAAAACTTTTGTGTTTTTTTAAAATGCTGAACATCAAATGAATTAAATCTAGATTAATACATTTAATGAGAAATGCATGACCTTTTCTTCTTATAATGGGAAAGTAATGGATTACACAATTAAATAAGTTATATGCAAGTAGATATGATAAAATACTTCGGCTGCAATTATGAAGGGTGTTGACTGCTAAGGAGAAGGATTGCAGTAGAAAATTTGATGTGAATTGTTCCATGAGCAGCATCGAGCCATGGAACACTTCTTCATTGTTTCTGTGTGCCAGTGTGGGTTGCTCTGGGTCCCCACACTGTTGATGTTTACCACTGGCTGCTGCAATGTGTTGAGCTCCAGTCTGGGAGAACTTTCCATTCATGTCCTCGTTCTGTAAATGATGTCCTTGTGTCCTGCAAAACCCACCCATGGAACACTCGATTGAAACCATGACGTAGCCAGTATTGGTGTCAGCTGCTTCCGTTGTTCTGTATTGATAAAAAGTGGAACTGAAAAAAAGATTCTGTGTATAGAGCCTTTTACTGGAGGTTTTTCATGCTGAGAATGAAATTTCTAGGCAGGAAAGGGTTTAGGGGGAACAAGGTCTTAATTGTGTAGATGTTAATGAGGAGCTCCACCCAAAAACTGAAGTGAGAGACAGTTCAAAGATGTCATCTGAGAACTTGGTGCATGTGAGGGAGAAGCTGATGGTGTGGCTTGCTAGAGGTGAACATTAAAGGATGAATGAATGGAAAACAATCAGTTGGGAGAGTGATATTGGGAACGATTTTTCAAGTGAACAAAGTAGTTTGCTTAATGTAACAATGTGAGGAGGGTTCCATACAGACTAGGTACTGTAACCAGCATGTCATCTAGGAAAATGGGGGGTTTTTTTCAGCAGTGTCATGATAGAGGAAAAGCTGGGTGAGATGGCATCAGCTGTAGGAAGGAATAACTGGTTGGGAGGAGAGGCTAAAGAAAACCTGTATTTGATGTCAGTGTACAGAAGAACCTTTGAGGTGTTCAGCAGAATGGTGACCCAGAGAGAGGCCCAGTTAATTCCTGGCTATTTGTGCTTGCATGACAAACAGATCAAAGAAGGCTTCTGCACAAATGTGAATTTATGTTATTCCTGTTCTTGTTTTAGGTAAAGAAGATGAATTTCCAAAGAAGCCATTGGGGCAGATTCCATCAGGACCTCTGCCTTCTGTGCTTAACTCCACTCCAATGCTTAATGGACAGAACAGTACTGGTACACAAGCAGCAAGAAGGACAGAGAGAAGACCATCCACAGAAGAAGAACCAGAAAGTTCACCAAATGACCGGAAAAGAATTAATTCTGTGGAAATGAAACCTTCCTTAAAACAGCAAAAGATTCGACCTGTAGAGACACAAAACAGTTTGCCTAAGAATGAGATAGATACCAGAAAAAAGCCTCAGCCAGCAGAGCAAGACAACTCGAGTCTATACAATAATGCAGCTGCTAATCAAAATTCAAATGCTACTTCCAATACAAGAAGGGAATTTGTACCTAAGTGGAATAAACCGTCTGATATCAAAATAATGGAGAAGACAATGAAACTCACCGCAGAGGTGAAAGGGAGGCCAGTAAATCACTCTGTTTTGGGCCCACCACCAAGTCCTGGAGAAATGCAGCCTTTGAATGTAAAGCAAAAGGTGAGGGTTTTGGATGCTGATGAAGGTAAGCGAGGGTCTAATGCATCTCAGTATGACAATGTTTCAGAGGATGAAACTGAGAATGAGAATCTGGTTGAAGAGATGCTTGAGAGAGCTCATCCACAAAGTCCTAGGCATGTAGCATTTTCTAATAGTCCAAGAAAGCAAATGGAAAAAATACCAGCTCCATTAAAAATACCCAATAATTACACCTTCGCTTCTCAACCCAGATCTCCAAAATATGCATCTCAGTCTGATGGTCCATCTCACGGACTGAATGTTAAACAGGCACTGCCAGGTTATAGTAATCCCCCCACTTACTATGGGAATTCTCCAAAGCACGTTTCCAGTGTAGGCAATACAAGTTCTGCACCTCTGCATTACCACGGGAATCGACCCAACCCCTCTGGAAGGCCATACGCCCCTTTTATGTCAGTAGATTATTCCCCAAATAAACTGCAAATGAATTCCTATCCTGCCAGTCGCCAAAATCCTCTTTCACCAGCCCCTGCTCAGACAGAAGTCACTCCTGTTGATGCATACACCAGCAACTCGAGGTCCTCCCCAGGTGTCAAGTTCATAATCCCTCCAGCAGATTATTTACCAGAGGAGAGAAAGTGGCCGGACGCCGCCTACATCTACAGACACGAACCCTACAGGCAGCCCTGGAGCCAAGACCTCAACAAAGGCCACTTGGATAATTTCCAGAAATACCAGCATTTTCAGTCAGCACCTTTACAAGACCGCAGTCTTCCTGCTGTTTCTGTGGATAGTCCAGTGAGATACAGGACTTCCCCAACCTTTGAAGAGAATGGTTCCCCACAGTTCCAATATGCAAGCCCGTCAGCTCAAGCCCAGCACTATCGGAACAGAACTGATGGATTGTCTATGCACGAATCTGTGCTTCTCTGAGAATCTGGCTGTGCTTAGTAAAATGGCAAGAACCAAAACCAGTTGAACAGTACTGTGTTCGTAGTAGTCCACCTCCGCTCTCTGAAATGTGGATGGTTCATGTGAGTTCAAAAATAACGACACTATTTCAGAGATGTTTCATACTTTGGTTGAAAGCTGGTGGAGTTCTTGGACTGTCATGGAAGCTACTGGAAGTGATCTAATGCACATAGACATAGCAATAAGCTCATATACATGATGTGGTCCATGCTGTTGTCACTCCCTACATTTTAAATAACTTGTGTTACAATCCTTCTGCCTAAAACCTGTAACACACTGAAAAGTTTTGACTGACATTGTTAATGCACTGTACAGATGTGTGTGTGTGCGTGCACCTGGGTGAGTGTGCACTTACAGTACACAAACTCATATGGAAAAGAGCTAAAGAGTTTAAATTTAAATGCATTTAGCTTTGGGCAAAGCTCGTGAAGTACTTTTATTTCATATGAATTTTTCTTTGTAATTTATTTGAGAAGCCATTCATTTTGAGTGGGAATTTCTGTCATTTTTATACAGCTGCCTCAGCATCCCAGTATCTGTTCTGGGCAGGAGAGATGCTTTGGGATTATTAATTTAATCATATGTGAGAGTTAATTTCCTCTCCTTTGACTACTGTTTGTCATTTTCCTCAGCAGGAAGGAGCAGGCAGGAAAAGGCAGAAAGCCAAAAATGTCTCTCTAATCTGGCTAAGAAATGGTGCTTAAATTCAGGGCAGTGTTTAGGAGTTTTTTAAGTGCATCAAAAGTGGAGAATTTGTACCTTCTCACCCAAATCTACCTTCAGAATGTCATTCTATATGCAAAAGACTGGAGCACAGTGAGACTAATGCCAGATACAGAAATGGTGCTGCACCCTTCACTTTTTGCCATGCTGTGCTGTCAGACTAAAACTGGTTGCAGGGCCAAATCTCACAGGCATCAGAATTGCACAGCTCGTTGACACCTCTGTGAAGTGCATGAAGGAGTTTGAGCTTTGCTCCAAGCTTGATATTCCCCAAGCTGTGTGAGTATGCAGTGTCCTTTGTCGAGTGGATTTTGTTGTGTTTTGCCCTTTTCCCCCCCAAATTGCCAGTGGGTTCCTGTCTGCCATGTGCTGCTGTGCTGTCGGGCTCGCGCTGCGCCGTGTTTTACACTAAAATGACCCTGGCTGTTGTTAACAGGAACCTCAAACTCCTGCTGATGTAACTCATTCTAATTAGTGTTTGCAGCCTTTTCTACTTGGTGTTTTCCTTTCTTTGACTGTGAATTGGGGGTGGAATTAAAAGCAGGTGAAGTGGCACATGTGGGATGGAGTCCTGCGAGCTGCCGGACGCGCTGACCTCTTGCCGGGAGCTGAGGCAGAGGAGGGTCTTGCCAGGAGAGGTCCTTGGAGTGCTGAACAGAGAGATTTCTCTAATACTGAAGTACTAAACATTGGTATCAACACCAGTTCAGAAGGTTGTCCTGTTCCCTTTTGTTTTGTAAGGTCTGTTAACTGAAAACATAGAAATGAATATTTTTTTTTTTCTTTAAAGGATGAGCTTTAGTGCCTATTATTGCTGCAGGTTGGCTCTTTAAGTTTTAAGGTACAGAAGTAAAACAATTTTTACAAATGGAAGTAACATTTACTTAGTATGTTTCAAAACATTTTTTTTGTGTATATAACGTGTCTGATGTAATTTTTAATAACTGGGCAATTTTATATTTTAAAAATTGCAAACTGCAGCAAAGTAACTGTAGCCAAGCACTACACTGAAATCCTAAACTAAAATTGTGAAGATAAATATGACTTGGGCTTACTTTAGTTCTGATTGCTTACAGCAGCTTAGAAATGTATGTATATAATATTGTGGCTAAGTGTAATAATCTCAGTGTTTAATGATTGTTCTGTAATTCATAACGAAGCTGTACAATTTATTTGTGCAAACAACATGAGGCTCCAAAATATGTATCAGCATTAGTAAATACTGTAGATTTTTATATATAAAATATATACACACTATTTTCTTATTTCATCTGCAACAGTTTTATAACTGTGTACCCTATTTTGATGTGACTGTATTTTTAACATGTTAAAATAATAATAATTAAGCTTATGTTGTTTTGTCTTTCTTCTTAATTATTTGATTAGCGCCAGACTGGACTTTTGCTATTCTCAGCACAAATAATTCCTTTTCATAAATGAACCGTGTATATATGTGATGTATCCTATTTAATTTGTGTATGTTTAATTTAGACTAAGCAATGTGGATACAATCTATATGGTGCTTTTGCATTATTGCAGAAGTGGCAAGATTATTGATTATAGTTTATTACACTGCTAAACCTTAGCCTATCATTTGCAAAAGCTAGGAGCATAAACTGTGATCATTATTTTCTGGTTTTGTTCGAATAATCTCACCCAATACCAGTTTAAAAGAGTATTGTTGGCATAAGGAATTTGCAAAGTTGCGTTGACCAAAGTGCAAAATAATAGTCTGACTGTGGCTTCTGTCTCTCACATGTTTGGAGGATGCTATTGAGTTGTTTTTTTTTTTTAAAAAAGCAATCCAGGTTTGTGTCATCTGATTGTTAGTGCAAAATACATTTTTATTTTCATTTAACTGGACAAACCAGACTCAAGGTACAGCCAGATTTGAGTCTGTCGTTCATACCAGGAACAAAACCCACTTGTTGATGCAGAGTGAAGGGAGACACAGCTATGCCAGTGCCTTGCTGGTGGAGGGGCTCATCCCAGTGTCATGGATTAGATATCCTCACAAGAGCTTTGCTGTCACTGTTTTCTTTGATCTGAAAACAGTGGAGTGGTAAGTATCAAGATAAAATATTTGAGACCTTTTTTTTCTTCCTATGGTTTCATAATTTTCCAAGATCTCTGCTTTGAGCTGTATAAAGTGTAGGTTTCTTGTCCAAGTTAGTTGTCATGGCCTTCCTTGTGGTTGGTGAGACAAATTGAGCATAGGGATTTGGAGAATTAACACAGAAGACTAAGTAAGGAGACACATCTAACTTCTGTGTGGTAAAAATTTAGTGAAATTAAACTAATTAGGATTTAAAGGGAAAAGAAAGGGCCTTGAGTATATGGTGTGGTTGCTTTACCTTTCACTTGGGCTCTCTGCTAGATTAGATCTAATGACTTCAGTGTGGTACTGAAGCATTCCAGCCTTGTGCATACAAATTGTTGTGGCCATACAAGAAAGACAGGAAGGATCATGGTATCACAGGTGCTCTTAATCTTTTTGGTGAGTGGGATGTGACTGCAATCCAGGTGCTTGCTTACCTGTATAACCAAGTTGTGTTATGCATTGCAAGTGAAGACAGAAACCATCCCTGCTCCTCCTTCCAGGGGAAGATTCTGGGATCAGATTTGGTGATGAATCTGAATCTAAACATCCACTTGCCTGGACAGCTAAGGAAGAGAATCTGACCTCAGGAAAATTCTTCCCCCTTCCCCAGATCCATCTGTGGCCAGTCTGTAATGCTTTAGGGAATGCAACATGGAGGAAAGAGAAAACCTGTTTAGCCAGAAGTCTGTTAAGGAGAATATTCCCTCCTACACCTGCTGATGACTACCTAAAGCCATAAAGCATGACATTGTCTGCAGCTGTTTCAAAATTATCAGACTGGAGTGGACAATCCTGTTTTTCTCATGGCCAGGATGTGGAAATGCCAGTTACCTCTGTAATATCTGTCAGCAGGATGAATCCCTTGTAAAATTAACTGCTCTATTCTCACTATCAGTAAAGTTTCAAGGCAGATAGCCAGAGATTTTTAGAAATCATGGAGAAAAAGAAGTACCATATTGCTAGTCAAAGATACACCATTGTAAGAAACCACTGAATAATTCCAAAATTAGATGCAGACAGTAAACATTGAAATGTTAAAAGACAGAACAGCGTTCCAGTCTGGGGAAGCAAATCCAAAGCTTCCCTGAGGTACATACACATTTTCCAGGGAGATTCTTCTCAAGAATCCTATCCTGAATTTCACATCATCCTCAATATGACTTTGAAATGGACTTGCAAATTGCAGACTTTTTTTTAAATCTCCCCCTTGGGTGGCATTACCCTGCATGCACAAAGAAGAATACTATTTAAAATATGCCATCAAACGCCCACCATTTCATTTCCAGCAGAGAACATTCTACTTTCGATACTTCAGTGCAAGGAAAATATAATCTTTTTTTGTAGTCCTTTAAATACTGCATTTTTGTAAAGTTCTGTAAATGTAGCATAGTCACAGTTTAACAGCTACTTAACCAAGTATGGTTCAGGCTCCTCTGTAGCTGGCATGAAGCTACTGCATAATTTGCTGCAGTTTCTTTTTTCTTTTGACCAATATTAAGACAATCCAAATGCTTTTAGTGGCAGAGTTGCAACGAAGAGATGACTAGGCCAACAATTGAAATTGGAAATATAATTGCAGTCATTTTGGAACAGCCTTTAAATGGTTGCCAAATCCTGGGAAAGACACCATTTTCTGGGTTCTTTGTGCCAAGAGAACTTCTTACTGCAGCAGGGAACATGTAGATCCCTCTCCTGAGCGATTTGATTCTCTCTACTCACACAACTGCTTTTCTGTGTGCTTATGGAGTTAATATGTTAGTAGAAAATCAATGGAACTTTTAGAATGAATAATCAGAAAACAAAGCTATCTTGTTCTGACTTTCCTTTCTTCTTTTTTTTGTTTGTTTTACTGATTTTATTGTCAGCCTTGTCAAGGTGAGCTGTGTGTGATGTGATTCTTCTGTCTTCTTTATCTAATAATGTGCCAGCGTGTTTTTCAGAGGCTTTGTGATGCCTTTTTGCTGCCGTATATGAGAGGTTATTGTTTGCCTCTTCAGCTTTTCCTTTCTAGATTATGTGCAAATTAAGGGAACAATAATTATATTCTCAGTATTGCAGTTGGTCAGAAATTCTCCAAGAAGGGTAATTCCTGACAGAAAGCAATTTAATTCGGCAATTTGTGAAGGATGCTGTAGGGTGGAGAATTTTTTACAAGTCTGTGGAATCCAAAGTCTTAAGATTGCTTCTGCTTGGGGTCAAGCACCAAAAACCATACTACACACAGGCCAAGGAAGTATTTTTTGCAAAATGCTGTGTCCTGCCACAGAAATATGCCAGCTTGGAGCTACAGCTGACCTGCCAGTCTAATATATTTGATTTGGTTAAGTAAATAACCCATTTCCTGGTAATGCATTGCTTTTGTCACATTTTTCTGCTGGAAACGAGGTAAAGAATTGAAACTGGGCTGGGAACTGGGGTGGCTGGGCTCCTCTTTTTAATTAGGAGAACTGAAGTTGCTTTTGGTTCAAACCATCCACTTCAGTCATTGTATTTGTAAGTTCAGCAGTATCTTTTAGAAGAATTTGTGGTATTGTCCCTTAGGGCTTGGTTTTTTAAGATAACAGAAGGTTTGTTAGATTACTTTGTCTAATCTGTGCCTTCTTTTTAAACTTTCCTGTTCCCATATTTCCCCAAAGAGAGCTCAGATCTGGGAATGACACCATAGGTAGTAAATTGATCTTAGTGGCTGATGGTGGATCTCCAGTGCTACCATCAGGTGGTTGGATGGCATTTTCAGGCACGTTAGCACTCAGTATGAACACTGGGGTTTTGCAATACAGGTAAGTGAAAAAGCTTTACTGGTGCAAGGCTCCCCTTGAACCCAGCAGCAGTGTGTGTTTTACAGTAAAACTCACACAGCTTTGAAGCAGAAGGGCTGGTTCTCAAACATGATGGTGCATAACTGCCTTAACCTTTGGGAGTAGAGTTCGGTACAAAGCTCATTTCTAGCAATACTGAGGTTTTGTTCCTCTGAAATTTCACAGGGAAGGAAACCACAAGGATTATCAAGTCCAGCTCCTGGCCCTGCACAAGACACCCCAAGAGTCACACCATGTCCCTGAGAGCATTGTCCAAACACTTCTTGAACTCTGTCAGGCTCAGTGCTGTGACCACTGCCCTGGGGAGCCTGTTCCACTGCCCAACCATCCTCTGGGTGAAAAACCTCTTCTAGTACCCAACCTAAACCTTCCCTGACACAACTTCAGGCCATTCCCTGTCACTGTCACCACAGAGCAGAGATCAGTGCCTGCCCCTCCTGTTCTCCTCACGAGGAAGCTGTAGCTGCAATGAGGTCTCTCCTTAGTCTCCTCCAGGCTGAACACACCAAGTGCCCTCAGTCACTCCTCATTTGGTCTCCAGACCCTTCACCATCCTTGTTACTCTCCTTTGGCCACTCTCTAATAGTTTTAAAATCTCCCTTAAATTGTGGTGCCCAAATCTGCACACAGTACTCAAGGTCAGCAGTATCCTGGCTGAAACACATCATGGAGAGCCTGTGCTCTCAGAGAAGGAGGAGTTGAGTCCGTTCTGGAAGTCAGCAGTTTCAAATTCCTGGACCTAAGCCCCATGAAGGTAACCTATAACAAACTGGGTATTGTGTTTATATTAAAGTGGTTTAGGACAGTCCTCTTTGCCTCAGTCTTCCTTGAAGACAACTCACCCAATCAACCTTTCAGTCTCCAAAGAAAACGACTTGTGTTAGAAGATCTTTTCGATGTCATTTGTTCAGACTTTGTGTCTGGAACTCCTGAAACCCTTCAGAGTGCTCTCCCTTTTTGTTCCCCAGGTTTTACTGTGTCAGGTTTTTTCCATCTGAGTTTTTTCAATTCCAGTAGAGATGTCCACCTGTTTGCTTCTCCAGTGAATGAGCTTTCTTTCAATTCTTGTGTCAGCCTGTCACGAGCGTCGTGCTTTGTGTCAATTCATTGCATTCTCCAATCCATCTCAAAGTCTGTCTTCGAGTTGTAGCGCTGTCACTTTGCTTTGGAGAAGACACTGAAAAAGGGACAAAGTACAGATTTGGAGATCATAAAACAGAAGTTAGGAGTCTAAAAGCCAATCATAAGCACTTTAGAAAGGTCTGTCTGGTGGTTGTGCTGTGAGCAGCACCTGTATCATCATAAGTGATAGAGGTGCTTATCTATTACCCCATTAATTGGAAGGGCTGGGATGATCAGGGGGTTTGCTGAGCTCTTTCCCCCAGTGATACCTGGCTTGTGTGGGAGGTTGTGTCCATGATTTGACAATTTGATGCTGGTCAGCACAAAGGAGCAAGTCAGCCTTTACTGGATGGCTGAGCACAGAATTCTCAGTAAATATTTCATTGCATATAGGGAATAAAGAAGGAATAGTCTCTCCTTGCCATAGAATGAGTACACTCACAGCTACAGAAAGTAATTTGTGGCTGCTGGAGTTGTACAGAGCTATACCCCAACTTTTTTGATGCTGTACATTGTGATTTTGCTGTGTAATGTGTAAAAGTGCAGCACTTACCTCTGGTGTGCTTTTTGCCATGCAGTTGTGCATCCAGGTGGGCAGCAGCCATCCTGCCTGCTCCCATTGCTTTCCTGGTGGGCTCAGCTTCTGCTGGGCACACCAAGTCTGACAGGGGAAGAAATGAGCCCCTTGTCTGCTCCAACTATTCATGGCTCCTCCTGGGTGCTGGTTGTGGACTTTATTTGTTTTGTGACAAAGCTTTAGAATATATTAAATTTCCACATCTCCTGGTCCTCCCTGCTCTGTCCAAATTGTGCCAAATACTAAAGGAGAGGGGAAAATCATGAATTCTGGAGTTAAACGTCTGTGGACTTGACCTACTGGAAATTGTGCAGCTCTGTCTGCTCCCCACAGAGAAAAGTTCTGGTAGCCGAACTTCAGAAAGGAACAAAATAGTTTTGCTCTTTAAATGCCATTATAAAACCCCATGATTTCAGTGACTGGGTGGGGTGTCATGCTGGGCACACATTTATCATTGTAAATGTTATGTCTGAAAGGCTTTGAAATGCTTTCAGAATGTGTGATTTTGAGCATATAAGCAGATCACTTTTATTATAACCTTCATGTTACACTCAATAGGGTTGGTCAGGTGATGTTTTTCCCTGTTCATTTAAGTGGTTTCTTACAGAGGCCTTTGAGTTCCAGAATAATGTTCTGTGCAACCCTGATAATTACTTTCTTATTAACTGGAAGGCCAGACTCCTTTGTCTACCACCCCTTTTAGAAGTGAATCATGTTCTGATACTAAAATGACCCTAAGCTGAGATCTCAAGTTTCCTTTCCAGCTGGACTAATGGGGCTTGTAGGAGGGAAGGCAAACTTCCATGACTGCTAATTATCCTTGGATTGGATTAATAAAGGAAAATTACTTAACTACCCATCCAAAGATGCAGAGTTAGCTATACCTTTGAAAAGACTTGCCAGCTGCTAACAAGGATTTGCCTTTTTTAAAGATAGCTTGGGTATATCCCCTGAGTACTGTATGCAGGATTCATCCTTGTGTGCACTGTTTGCTGGAAGGGCTCAGCAAAATCTTAGCTAGCAAGTTGGCCACCTCAGTAGATGTGTTTGGAACTAAACCAAGGACTGTATTTCCATCTGTGAGCCTAACCCATGACCTGTGGAGACCACTGGGGGTTTATAAGTACTTTTTAAGGGGTTTATCTTCAGAAAAGAAAGGTGAGCTGTCTGAAATTCTGTCTTGCAATTCTTTTCTCTTCAAGCAATACAGCAGGAGTGAATTGCTGTGGGGTTGGGATTGTTTCCAGCCATAAGTGCTCAGACAGTGCTGAAGGAGCACTTTCCATGATGGTGTTCCTATAAGGGAATTGCATTTAATTATTTTAAATTATTGAAGCAGGCCAAAGAGTCGTGTCCAACCTCTCAAGTGACTTAGTACCCACTCACTATTCTTCATGTAATTTGAGGAGCCAATGTCCATGTCACTTAGGAAGGCAAGTAAGAACTCCTATCTTTATATCCTTGGCATCTAACAGATGCTCAGTTTTACCATTAGCATAGCTGAGCTACTTTATAAAACCTCCCCAGCCTGCATCTTCTGTCTGACACTTCGTTGATAGTGTTGTTTATACGAAAAACCTGCAGCCCTTTTATTTTTAACTCCTGTGTTAATGATAGGGATGCTTAGGGAGAAATTCCCTCTTTGCTTTTTTGCCTTTGCCGTGAAAAAATAATAAATGCTTGTCAGCCTAACAAGATTTAAAGTGCCTCCCGTGCTCTGCAACATTTAATTCCTGAGGTGTCTTTGTAACTGCACTTTGTTTTGCTGAACAGAATTTCTCAAATATTTTCTATCACATCAATTTGTGATAAGTCTAGTCTGACCTTTTGGACTTATTTTTGGTTCAGGGCATTGTTTTTCAGTCACTGCCTGCTTCCTTTCTCCCCCAGCTAGGAGCTGAATAGACCTAGAGGATGCTGGTGGTGCTTTGAGGTGGTATACCTGAACCTCTCACTGCAGCAAGCTAACAAAAGAAAATGAAAATGGCTCTTTGAATTCAAAAAGCTTTATTAGAATGTCAGCTAGAATACTTAATTATCTTAATTAGAATTCAAAGCTGTAAAGAACATTCTTAAATATTTAAGTGCTCTCTGCCCTTGTCCATTTAGTCTCTCCTGTGCAGATCTTTTCCTCCAATTCTTAAGTGAACCCAGCCATGTTTTTGCAAGTATTGCAAAGCTCTGAGCTGCCCCTCTCATCCACAGAGAGTTGTCCCCACGGGATGTTCACTCCCTGCCCCTCTCAGCAAGTTTTAAACCTCTCTGATGAGTCTTTCATTGCCACGTTTCTGCTCTTGGCCCTTTCTGCTGCCAGACCACCTTCTGCTCGTGGAGCTCTGTCCTGTGCAGGCTCAGGCACAGCCAGGAACCTTCATCCTCTGCTGACTGAGCCCTGCCCATCCCAATCTCTCCTTGACCATGGGAACTGAGAAACCACCTGGCACAGAACCACAGCAAAGGCTAGGACAGATTTGGATGGGTCTTGCCTGGTACCTGCCCAACCTTCCCTGCTTCTTGCTTGCAGCTGGAGAGTTCCTTCTGCCCTTGAGAGGAGAGCCTTCCATGGCAGATCAGTCCTCCAAGATGGTAAATACAGAGTGCACGAGCCCACTGAGCTCAGCAGAGCTGGGATATTTATGTGTGGGAGAATTTTCCATAAGCAAAGTGAAAAACCCATCAGTCTTTGCATGTTTGGTGCCTGAGATTAAAAATTTTGGGCAAGTCTTCATAACTGTTATTGATACATTTCACACAGTGCAGTGCAGGGTTGGCACTGTACAAACAGCTCTTCCTGTGTCTGATTTCCATTTTTCTTTCAAATTACATTTCTTTAATCTTTAATTTCACTCAGGTTTTTTTTTTTGTTGTTTCTTTTTTTTTTTGCATACAGAGATGTGGGATGATGCTTTTATCTCTTCTCAGAAGTACTGAACTAAGTTGGTTCTCTCTGAGTTTCTCTGTAGGTTACCACATTATTTCTCTCTCTTAGTATAGATGAACCTGTTGCTCTGCAGTACATTTATTAATTCACATTGAAAAACTTTTTTTTGTTATTTTAATGGGAGTCTTCTCTGAAAAGATGTTGTTTAAAAGCATGTATTTGAAATGAGATTTTTACTGTAACTGCTCCAAGAGGACCCTCATAGCCTTGACATCTGAAGCCTTCCAGAAGAAGCTAAGTGGGCTCTGTGTTTGAAGTGGCAGCACAATGCAAAGATGTAGCAGGAGGGAAGTGTATTGTATTAATTCTAACAAACTTCAAGAAACTTATTATATCTATGAAAGTTCTTCACATCTTTTGTTCAGAGGTGTCAGATACAAAGAACATTGAAATCAAGGACAAAGATGCCACAAAGGCTTGTGTAAGATGGGTGACCCAGACCTCTTTACGAAAGTGAGACAACTTCTCTTGGGCTTCTTTCAGAGAAATAACAATAATAACAATAATAAAAAGCCACTCAGCAACATCTCTGAACACAAAGGCTGAACAAGTCTCTGTCCTGTGAGACTGAAAGGATTATTTAATAGGTAATTAAACATAGCCAAGGACAGTTGTCATGCGAGGTAGAATCTGTGTTTGTGACTTTGGTTGCCGGCTCAGGTCACCACTTGTCCCCAGACAGGCAGGATCAGGCTGTGAGTGCCTATTATATTTAGAGAGGAATTATTGACCTGCCTTGCCTGTGAGTTTGGGGTTTTTTTGCAATATTTGATGTGGGTTTTATGAATAACAGAAACTTTCAAGACTACATCTATTATTTGGCTGTAAAAATGGGAACGAATCAAGGGAACTTAGACATCTTCCTGTTCGCTGCTTCTAGCTGACTCATCTTAAAACTTTGAGCTGAAGAGCCTAAATATTGTCTAGAAAAATAAATTTCCATAGTAGAGAGTGGATTTACAAAGGCACTGACTTCCAAAGAACATTTGCTGTCTTGTCTCTGCCAACCATTGAGAATTTAACTGATATTTGATTGGTGACTACTGTGATGCTACATATCACAGGTCTTTACAGGTTTTTTTACTATTTTTTTAATGGCATATGAAAATACTTTGGCTCAATAAGTGTGTTAATATGAAGCACCCATGAAACTAAGCTTTTGTTCCCAAGCAAAGATCAGTTGAATCGAGACCTCTATGACAGACAAGAATTCATAATGCTTTGGCTTCCAATTCTTTGTTGAAATCTTCCTGGTTCACAGAAGGATTTATTTGTGTTTAGTTATGTTTGAATCAATTTGCCTGTATTGTGATCCTTCAAAAAAACCCAACCCCCAAAGTCAAAATAACAATGAAAAAACCCCACCCCCAAACCTAGCTGCTTTTGTAAAACTAATTTCTGATCATCTACTGCTATCCTATCTGTCATCTACAGAAATTCTTACATGAGCATCTAGAACATTGATATTAAATAATATTGAGCCAAGAGTTAGTCCCTGGGGAAATCTGCTGGGAAAATCCCCACCAATTCCTGTCTCCCACTAATGAGATTACATGAAGTCGCCTTTTGATATCAGTATTTACAATTTTAACATTAATGTCCAACAATAAAGCTGTACCTGACACTTGGGATTTCTTTGTTTCAAGTTGCCTTCTTTATTATGCTGAATTCTTGAAGTTTATAAAGTTTTCATTGAATTTTGTACTCTCCATTATTACTTGTCTGTATTTTTAACCTGACTGAAACTCTTTGCCATTTCCTGCTCTGCTTTTTAATTTTTTTTTATTGAAGTATTTGTACTTTAAACTGTATGTATTTTTTGACAATCACAACTTTTTATGCATCTGCTGGGTTTGAGGTTTTTTTGCTGTTAGGTGAAAGACCTTTATTTTTTCCCCAGAAGCTCTATATTTTGTTAGGCAGCCACAGGCCATGTCCAGCACTGGTTGGTTGTGACAGATTAGCTTTCCTTTCTCTACATTTTACAGAGATTTTTGCACGATAGTTCATTCTTTTGTCTCACCACACCTGGTTGTGTGCACAGATGTCAGTGTTTTACTGATCATAACCCTGAGTATTCAAAGACCTCAGAGTCTGGGTCAGAGTATCTTGGAGGACCGAGGCACAGGGTGGGCACTTGCCCATGGGGAGCTGAATTAAAAGCTGATAATGATTTTGAGAGGGAAACAGCATTAAATACATCTCCTGTGCACCTGGTGTCTTTTCTGGCTGGTAGAGATATTATAGATGAGATATAAGAAAAAATTATCTATTTCTTTACCTATTCCAGGTGTAAATATTTTAAAGACAGTAGTCAGGTGTATGGCTCAGGTAGCATTTATCTGAAAGGAATATTTTGCTTAATATTTTGCATAATAATTATTTACACCCTCCTCCAGAGCTGGGAATCCAGCTGCACTTGCCATTGGAATGCACAGACAGTATTAACAATACCAGGAAGATTTTCCTACCCTCCTCATATTGCCAAAGGATTTATTATCCTTTACAGCCAATACTTCATGGACTTGTGTTATGAATGTTTGTTGTTTAGAATTTGTCACTGAGGAAAGGCCAATTCCAGCCGTGGCGCTCTAGATTTGTGATGTCGTGCAAAGCCCAAGTTATTTTTCATAATTATTAATATTGCTTTGGTGACAGTCCAAAGGTGAGTTGTATCTGCTCATCTCCAAATGACCCTGTGAAGATGAGCAACGTTTGTAATGATTTTGGTCAGTGGCTTCTTAGCTGCTCTAAGTAATTTCAGAGCCCAGCCAAGGGATTTACATTTCCATAAACAGATCCCACCTGCAGAAACTGTCTGAGCATGAGGGATCTGGAAGAACTGGCTGTTCCATCAGTGTGTCCAGAGTTTCCAGCACAGGAATCAGTACAGCTTGTCTGTGAAGTGGGAAGACACCCCAGGTGGTGACATATAAAAAGGACACAGAGCATTCCCTTTCTTTCAGAACATCTCTCTCTCCTGCTGGCATTGGGTGATGCATTTTAAAGAGGTTGTGTGATTTTGGTCAGAAGTTTTTCTGAAATAATTTTGCTGAATAGATTTCACTGGATGAATTAAAACAAAAGCCCAAAAAAACACCGGAAAAACCAAACCAGATGCTTTTCTCTCTTTTTTTTTAATACGAACTTTTAATATTTCTTTTGTTCAGTTACTGAAGGCTTTGGATTTGCTTTTTTTTGGGTGAAGGAGGGGGCAGGGGACATGGGCACATGCACATGAATGGAGGATTTTAATTTTTAACACTAACCTTAAATATTACCAAGCTCAATCAAACCTTCTCAATGGGGATTGCAGAATTGAAATAGGGTTTTTAGACCTGCAGCTGAGCAAGCTTCACCTTTGCCGATGGGAACAGCTGTGGTTGCTTGTGCTCCTAAATGAACTCTGAAAAGTAAATATTTCCATGGGGCAGTCCAAACAAAGGGCTTTTTGGGGGGGAACAGAAATTGTTTGGATGCTCTGTTAGGAAGACTGGGTGATGATTTAGCTACTGGGATACAAAACCTTTAGCACCCATCTCTGGGGAACAGACTGTGTTGGCCTGACTTGACCTCTGCACACGCATCACCTGCTCCCTGTTGCACTCCTCTGGGGGTACCTGATACTGCCATTCCCAGAGCTCCTGAAGACTGGAGCAGATGGAGAATCTGTGGCATTTGTGGCATAAGAAGAAAGGCAGGTGTTGCTGCAGGTCTTACAGTGGGAAACATACCTGGAGTACTTCCAGTATCCCGGGGACGTCCTGCATAAATTAATGGGAGGTTGAAGGATACCAGTGGGTGAGGAAGAATTGGCTGCTTTGGAGGTTATAAAAAATTTAAAGCTTCATCCTACCCCAAGCTCCTGGCATTTGCTGTCTTGCAGGAGAAAGTCCTGGGAAGAATATGCTTGAATATTGCCAAGGTGGGGGAAGATACGTGGGCAGTTTCTTCAGGATCCATCCCTGGAGAAAAGCCACACAGTGAGGGCAGCAATGTGAATCCTGTCCTGTGCCGGCAGAACGATGGAGGAGGAGGGAAAAGACTGTTCTGGCTTTCCAGGGGGGAGGAGTAGGAGTATTTGTAGTGTGTGTGCTTAGGCACACAGCAGACCTGGAGTGGCTCAGTGGAGCCGTGCTGGGAGCCACAAGCTGCTCCCAAGGCAGGCTGCTTTGGGAAAACATCTTCCCAGCAAACACAACCACTCAACGCTCCATCAGGAGCTAGAGGAAAGCTGGAGGACATGCAGCATTCAAACCACCTGCTCAAAAAACAGAAGGAGGTATCTTGCACCAGATGTGATGGACAGCCTAGGAAAGGGAGAAGCTGTGATTGCCCTGACCCATTTGGAATTTTTTCAGACCTTTGAGAGGATTTTCCTTTGAAGACGCTCACCCTAATGTTTCTATTTTCTGTCATCTCATGTTTCTGCTTATGATTATTCACAGCAGCTCAAGGGTGACTTCAGCAAGATCCCTGGGTCTGTGGTCACTTCCCTCAGGAGATGTTACTGCTCTTAGAGGAAGTTTTATGGTTCTTGGGGAGCTCAGCTTTCTCCTCTAGAGTAGCCCACTGGGGGCCCAGGTGCTTTCTGCTCCTGCTCAATCAGCAGGGATTTGAGGAGATGGGTTTTTTCCCTGGTGAAATAGATCGACTACGTTTGACATTTAAATTGTCATCCAGAATTAACCTGCCACTGAGATAACAGGAAGAGGACAGAGGAGCTTTCTCTTCCAGCTATTCCCACCCCCTACCCCCCACCCCCCAGAGACTTCAGTTTCTCCTCTGTATCCTTCTCCCTGTCCAACTCTGCATCAAGCCAGACCAAAAGAGCAGCAATTCCTATATGAACATTCAATTAGTCCCATATTTAAATCTTGTCACTGTGACCTAGTGAATTATGCAAGGGGCTGGATACCAGAAATCAATTGAGCTCTAATTCCCAGCCCTGGCACCGGATCTCTCAGCATATTGCTGTAGGCAAGTTATTTCAGCACATTTTCTCTCTCCTTTTCTTCCCTATAAATTGCACATGTTAACATTAGGTGATGCAGCAGCATCACAGATGTACTGAGATATTTGGGTAGAGGAATTACAGCAGCACATCCCACTCTTACATTGTATGGCCAGGTCTTTGCATCAGATGTTTATTTAAAAATGCATCCACAGCAAAACATTTGCCAAACAAAGGATGATTCAGACTTTGTCTAACTTCTATTAAAGATACAAGGTCTGGGGAAAATCTTTCAAATTATCATATGAAAGACAGTTTAGGATGAAGAGGAGGTTACAAGAGAGTAAAATACTCAGTATTTGCTATCCCAAAATGTTAAGTTATCACTTACATGCAGCCCAGCACGATGGCATTTCAGAACCATGGGGGTCCTTATCTCCCATGGCTCATGCAGAAATTGTTGCATATGTTGTTGTCAAGAACAGACTGAATCCAGTGGGAGAGGCTGCATCAGTGAGAAGGGTGCCATCCCACAAGGGCCTTAGGATATTTTTGAAGTTTTTTTCCACCTTGATGAAATGTTTTTAAGAATGGCTTTGTAAAAAGCCAGTGCCAAGTCTACAGTGCTCTTCGGTGAAGAATTTCCAATGCAAAGGAAATTTAAGTATGATAGAGAAAAAGGAAGTATTACAGCAGTTTACAAGCCTTTCATGTTGGTTTCTTAGAAATATTAGGTGAGTACTTTGTCTGCTGTTTGCTCTCTGTTGCTCCCAACCTGGTTCTTCCCATCACACTGCACTCACAAGTTAATCGCTGCACTTTGCAGTTGTTATCCACTAATGGAGGAACACAAGTGACTTGTGGCAGAAACCTAAATGTTATTTATATAAAAAACTACTGGAAAATATCTACTTGTGATCAGTGTTTCCTGAGTGGTTTAAAATGTCATCTGAGACAAAGTTCTGTTCAGCTGTTCTCCAGCGTGGTATTTTCATGGTGCAGAATTTGTGAGGCGTGGGAGAGCCAAAATGTGAACTCATGGAAGGCAAAGACTTTAAGCTGCTTAGGTGGCTGCATGAAGTATCTTGAAAAAAGCACAAGGCAAGGAGGGAAGAATAAATTATGTGGTTTAACCATCTTTAATTTCAATTAAAGATGGTAGCAGTGAAATTGGAAATGTGTTTAGCCTGATAACTTCCCTGTAACGAAGCATCCTTGGTGTGGCTTCCAGGGATCCAAGTTCACTGTCCACATTGCTGAAACCTCTTTGTATCACACAGACCTTATCTGAAATCAGCAGTTTATTCATGGCTTCAACAGCTTTTGGCCACTTTTTGCCATCTTAATGATACCTTGGAGAAGTCGAGCTGTTTGCACATCCTTTCCCTCCAGCCCTCAGTGGAAACTTTCATGTGAATGTAAATGCTTTGCTGTGAGGTGATTCATTGGGCAGGATATGTAATGCTCTCATTGGTCTCCGAACGTTTCAGCCAACTGATAAATAATCAAGAACCTTGAATGTCCCTTTCTGTCTGTCTGTCTCCTCAGAGTGCTTTGTTTGACTCGAAGTAAATTATGGTGAGTGCATTAAAGCAAATCACTGTAATGTCACAGACATGAATTACCACAGTACATTCTGTCACTTGGGGGCTTTTTCAATGCCAGGCAACAGACTTATCCCAGGGCAGGGTGTGTTTGGGCTTGTTGCTGTTGTTGTCATTTGCTCCTCTGCATTTTTAAGTGTCCTAATTAAATAGTGAGACTGAAAAAAAATCAAAGTTTTCCACATTCTTTCAACATCCAAGTGCCATTCCCAATGAGGGCTTTTTGGGTTATTATTGGGTGGCTATAGCCCCTTTTTTCTTTCCCACCCTTATAATCTTAAATCCAAACTTTTCGACCTTGATACTTTTGTTATTGTTTTCTGATTGCCCAGGTGAATGCCATGAATGTCTGTGGAGCCAGGTCCTTGAAGAAGAGCTCTGCAATTTGGGATTTTCTCCTGGAAGGTCAGTCATAGAGTCTCAGTGTGGGTTGGCCTCCCCTCCTTTTGCCTCCTGGCAGTGCTTGCATGTCAAATGATTGCACTCTTGAACCGTGAACTCCAAGGCCTGTGCTCCCACTGCTGCTTGGCAGGAAAAAGTGATGTTCTGTATGGAATTAAAGAGCCTCCTCTCTTCCTCTGATTTAAAAAATCATTTTTAAAAGGTTTTTCCACCTCACATCTTCTGAAGTTAGCGCTACACCCTGCAAGGCTGGCAGCCTCTGAAAACAATTAGAAAGAGACCCTTTAAGGCAGGATCTGGACAATCTTGCAAGAGACATAATTTTAATCTCATAGACTGTCTTGGCACACTGGGTGAAAACAGGCTTTGTCCCTGGGATGAGAAATGATTAAAGCCAAATTCTCTCTTGCGGTGATTATGGAACAGGCTAAAGTACAACATGAGGCATGGCTAAATTGGTTGTCTTAATCCATGGTCTAATAGACTCTCAAATATGTCTCTGAATGGAGAGAGATCATCTATTTGGGTGTCATCTGCATGCATGTCCTGACCACCCTGACCTGACTTATATCCCCAGGAGCCTCTTCGTCCTCCAGCTTAACTTCGGCTCACTGCCCTTCCTGGCATCTGTGGCTGTCCAGCACCTGCTCCTGCCTCCCCCCACACAAACACACACACACACTCTTCTCTGCCCACTTGCTTCTCTCCCTTTGCAGGCAGATGGCTTTGGGCAGGACATCCCACCCTCCTGCCTCCCCACAGGATGCTGCTTTATCCTCTGGCTACACACCTACACGCTGCTGCCTCTTTTGGCAGGCTTTCAAAAAACTCTTCAAGGACAAAACCCCTAAAATACAAGAGATAATCCTAAAAAGGAAAGTCCCCCTTCCTCTCATTTAATCTCATCCTGATACATCAGAGTGAATACAAATTATTGTACAATAATTTTAACCTCTGTTTAATTTCTGCCAAGCCTTGCTGGTTGGAGCTGGCCAGCCCCCAGAGATGGGCTGCTGGGACCCCACCAGCCCTGTGAAGAGCAGGAGGTTACACACTTTGTTTCTGAGGCAGAAGCAAAGCATGTTGCTCCTGGTTTTCATCAGAATCATTAGCCAAAACTATGGAATTTTGCAAAGCTGACTGAGGAGAGAAGGCCCAGGAGGTTGTTGGCACAGTATGAATTTACATATTAAGTGTACAGGGTCAGTTCTTAGGTGTCCAAGCAGAACCAAACACAAGAAATGTTCTGATTAAAACTCCAGACCTCTCTTGTCAGCACTGCAACCCCAACCCCATCACATTGGGGTCCTTTCCACACCTGAGAGTTGAGGGATGAAGGATTTGGGCTCCTTTAGCTGCCAGGCTCAGGTTTTATCCACCTTGTCCAGCAAAAATACTTCCCAGACACCCAGAAAACACCTTCATCTGCTGTTCTTCAACCTCGAGAAGCCTCAAACACACCTTGATTTCAGGTGAGGATGTGCCTTTGTGCTGGCTGCAGGTTTGTTTGGACATCAGGAATAAGTGCATGCAAATCTGGGCACTGAGGGCATTTAGTGTGCTTTCTAAAACCATAAATCACTTAAAAATGGGAACAAGGGAGCTGTTTTCCCAGCAGAGGGCTCGACTGGCCCTTCTAGGTGGTAGTGTGTGCTTGCAGTCTGTTGTTCAGCCCAAAGCCATCTCTGCTGCACAGCTAGCTCTGCAGAAGTGGAGGTGAAATAAGGAGCAGAGGTGCCACCAACCATTTGATCTGATCCAAGCTTATGTCCAAACCTTGCACGTGTGGGTTCTTCTTTTTTGGTTGTAAGAGTTTTTGTTTGGTTTTCATGGGATTGTTTTTGGTTCTTTGGTTTGTTTTTTTTTTTGGTGTGTGGTTTTTTGTTGTTGTTTTTCTGGTTTTTTTTGGTTTTTTTTTTTTTTTTTTAAGATAAACTCACACACAAATCTTGATCACTGAGATTTGTAGCAATAATGACACAGGGACAAACACAATCTGGAGCTTTGCTGTTGTGGCTGTACCAGTTTAATGTGGTCTGATACCCTGATTAAGGAGCTGTGGTGTTTAGAAGTCACTTGGCAATCAGTGGGTTAGTTTTCATCATCTTTGTGCCTGACAAGGGTGTGAGTGAGGAGGAGATGTGGCACTGAGATACGGAGAAGCTTTTAATTCATTTCGTAGGTGACCTAAATTCAGCCCCTGTGGCCATCATGTCAATCCCACAGTCTTGTCTGCTAGATTACTGATGTAAGTAATGGTGACACGTGTATTTATCGAATGTCCTTCTCTGTGGCTTCAGGAAGGACATCTCGGGGGAAAAAAAGTTGCTTGGAGATTTAATGATACTTGTCATCAGTTCTGTTTTCCATGAACTCTGCTTTATCCTAGCACTGAGAGAGCATCTGATGGCACATGCCACAAAAATGTAATGTATTTATCCTGTGAGGGTGGCTTATGTTGTGGGAGATCAGACACCTCTTCTGCTGCTGAGGCAGCAAACCTGCAGAACTGGCACATGACTTACTGAAAATAATGCAAAGTGCAGATGTGGTGCCTGTACAGAGACTGGAAATCCCAGCCTCTGTGCAGGGTCAGAGCTTTTATCAGGGCTGCATGATCTCTCTCTCCTCTCTCTCTCTCTCCAGCTCTAGATTTCCTCCTGTGCTGCAGCAGTTTTGGGAGGGGAGGTGATGTGTCTCATCTCCTGCTCTGAGAGAGCTGTCTGAGCTCCTGGGTCATGAGAGAAAATCTGTGCAAAGCATCCTCCCCTGTGCTTCATACCCAAGGAAAAGCTGAGACTGCTCAGGGAACTTAAGCTCAGAAAGACCTAATTTGCAGATCCCAACAGGCATGTACATGACATAGATGCAAAGCTGCACAGTCCTGCTGAGATGACAACATTTCTGAGTGCAGCAGCAAAACTCCAGATAGCTGGGTAATTACAGTGGCAAAAATTATGTGTTTATGGCCCTTCAGGAGCCTCAGGTGATAAATGTTCTGTGATCCCACAGTCCCACATTTGAGTGCCCACACTCTGGCCAGGTGTCCTGTGGTTCCTTGTGCCATCAGTGACACTTTGGGCATTGTGTGTGCAGGCTGCTCTAGCTCTGAATTAACTTCTCCAAAGTAATCCCAGTTTTCCTGTCTCCTTTCCACAGGTCAGCCCAAGCTCAGCAGTGACTCAGCAGCACACCTGCCCTTGCACACATGCTGATCATCTCCTGCTGTGTGTTTAGTCCCCAGCACTGCTACTTCCTAAAGTCAGAAGGAAATAAAAGTCATGCTTCACGAAAAATAAACCTTTATAATTTAGGTCTCCAGCACCACCTGGTCTTCCATCCTCTCCCCTAACCTCTTCCTGGATAACATTTCCTGTGCTGATTGTGTTAGTGTAGCATGGAGTGAAGTACAGTTAAAGGCTAATCTTTTTGTGATTGTGATTTGTGATTGAATATTAGATTCCTCATTTCAAGAGGCTTTTTGTCAGACTGATGGAAGAGAACTTGAGGGAAAAGTACATGTCTCTTCCCAATAGTTTTATTCTCTTTTCCTTCATAGCTTTCACATTATGGCAAATAGTATAATTTAGAGTTGTAATTTCAAAAAAGATGTTCATTACTGAGAAGGCAGCTTGACCAAATCTTCCTCAGAAGACACTTAATTGACAGTGCTTAGGACTGACAACACACCTGAGATGGATTACCAGCAATTCAGCCTTGAAGCAGAAGGAAAGGAAGAGAAGGACAAAACAGACAGAAAGAAAAAAGCTGCAGGATCTAAAATGGAGTAGACATGCAAGTGAATAATACTGATCCTGTGCTTCCTGAACCATCTTTAGAAGTGTATAAAATTACATTTTAAAATCCATTAATTGCTGTATGAAGATCCAGGACAAACAATGCTGCTCCTCAGGCAAAGCCAGTCCTTTACCCCTTACGCAGAAGGTGGGATCTTTCCAAGGGACCAGTCCTCCCAGGATACTCCATTCCTATCTTAAAACAACCCTCTGCTCTTTCTTCTTTTAATCACTTTTAATAGCTCTATGAATTGCTCTCCTCTCCCTACTCCCAAAAGAAAATATTTGCATGCAGGTTAGAAAGGGTGGTGTCCAGAAGGGACCTGGCAGTTAAAGAAAAATATACACATGATGCAAGTAAAATATAATATAACAACACACAATACCTGTCTCCAACCACCACCCAATTCTGGAGGGTCTGACTTTGATTATCTCTCCTTGCACTTTATGAGTCCTCTGTATCTACATGTTTGCTGCTGCTCAGCCTCAACAGTTGTACTTTTTATGTTAGGTAAAAGCAGGAAAAGATACACTCTGAATCCTGGTTATTTTTGTTTATCGTGGGAGGGAGGATTAAAGATAAAGGTTCAGAATTGCCCTCTCCCAGAAAAGTCACTTGGTTTTGCTTGTGCTGCTGTCTAAAAAATAATGTGGGATTTGGGATGTTCATGAGAATAGTGGGCCAAAGAGTCAGCATAGCAAAGGGTCTCTGCTTTGTCACCTCACAGTTAAAGCTCTTGCTGTGAATTTGGCAGGTGAAGGGGGCAGGGACCAAAACATCTTCCTCTGCTGTTCCTGTGCCAATTGTGTTTGTGTTTAACACAGGTTTTAACACTGATACCCAGGAGGAAAGGAGGCTTCTGTCCAAAGACCCTGAGGAGATGGAGCTGCTTCCCTGCAAGCCTGGGTAAGGAGTCTCCAGGAGAGGTGAGCTCACAGATGTATCCCTGTGGGCAGCATCCTCTGGGAGCTTGCACTGACTTGACTTTCTGCTCTGTGAGTGTTTTTGTGTGAGGGGTTGCCCTGATCTCTCCCTGTCAGCTGGAGGCAAGGCAGCTTCTGGATTCACTCCCTGCAGTACAAAAGTCTCAAAACAAAACACTATGTCACCTAATTGCGAGAGCTGAAATTATTTATGGACCTGGCCTTTGGAGTCAGCGTCTCAAACTTCTTTAATTACCTTTGGGGATCTGTGCACAGGATACCATGGTGATGAGAATAATATTTGGAATTCAAGTCTTGCCTAGTGTGCTTTAGCAGCTGGAATGGGCAAGCAGCTGATTATGACCATAACAGAAATAATGCCAGAAACCTACATGCACAGAGTTTGGAGTGTTGGCTTTTTAATCAGATGCATAAAACTCTGGTTATCTTTCTTAGAGCTCTTCTGGAAACAAAATTTGGAAGGAAAGCTCCTGTTCAATATTCAATGTCCTTGTGCAGTGTGAATCTTTACCTATAAAGCTCCTCACCAAAGGAGGAAAGACTGGAATGTAAATTGTTGTCTTGATACTGCTATCTGGAGCATTAATATACATCCACTAAAAACCAAAAACTGAGCATGCAAATTATTCCCATTACAGGTTCATACCAACATGGCTGAAATGAGTCTGAATCTATCATTGCTTGATTCAAACTTTATAAAATCTCTGGGGACAATTTAATGTTTAAGGTGATTTGTTTCTCCAGGGAAGCCATCCAGACTCGTTAGCAGACCATGGCAATTGTCAGAACTGATGATATCTGGAGGCAGCTGCTGCTTCCCATCTCACCTCTAAGGATCCACTGAGGCACACCTATACAGGATTCTAGGATGATGTAAGACTTGGAACCACAGACAGCCCACATTCAGCCAGATCACAGCACAAATCTATCAGCCTCAGCCACGTGGGTTTCATCTGAGCAAACAAACTGGTTGTCTAGCCTTGCTTTGGCACCACGGGGAAATTGGCACATTCAAGGCATGATTCATCTTGCCCTAAAGCTGATATCTAAAATAAGTCAGCTGAGCACGCTGTAAGAGTGCCTGCTTCCCTTCACGGCTACAAAGGATGTGAGGCTCAGTGAGGCACAGATGTCTCCAGCATGGATGTTTTGAATTAGGCAAGATGAATCCTGTCTATGCTGTATTTTTTTTTAAATGCCTTGTGTGATGGATGCTCAGGTCTCAAATTGGAAGTACAAGTTCAATTATAAAGTACAGTGTCCTCAAGGGCCCTCAAAGAAATGTGTTTGCTCTGAGTTCAACCCTGATCCAAAGCCCTGATGCATCTTTTCCCAGTATTTAGTGACTACAACTTGACAGACACTTCATTGTTTAGTCCTCTCTATCACTTTCATTTAGCAACTGAATTAAAAGATTTAATGGATATTTTTAGAGTTTACTCACATAACTTTAAAATTGTTTGGACCAGGTAGTAGAGACATTTCCCCCTTCTTCCACAAAGAGCTCTAGGATTTGTAACAAAGAAAACATGACTTTGCCCCAAATGGCTGTTTTCTTAATTTTTTTCCCCTTTGTCTTGCGTCAGCCATAACATTTTGATTGTGCTACAGCTCAGAGGAGAATTTTTTTTTTGAGTACTTTGGAACATCTTGAGCTTTGATTTCTAATCAATTTGCACTAACAGCTATGGAAACCAAATAACAAGCCAGGCCTTTTCTGTCTCTTTCTTACATTTGGAAAAATAAATCTGAGCAGCGACGTGAGTCTTGTATAATTACTCTTCCACTTGTATTTCTAGACTTGTCAATCTGGCAAGCACCACGGAGCAGGATTAAAAGCTTTCTCCTTCTCTCTCGATCAGAGATTTCATTTGCTTCTGTGTTTTACAGTAAATATCATCAGTTCAGCAGGAGATGGTTTTGTTCTCTGCAGTGATGTCTTCTTAGTCGAGGTTAAGTCAAGTGACAGGAGCCCCCACTCCGAGTGCCACTGCAGCTGTAGGCAGAGTGGTCGGGGCTGGAGTCCCTGTGGAGCACCTGCAAATGTGTCTCTCCAGCAGGAAACTCAAAGAACTCTACTCCTCCATTTCTGGTTAGGGTTGAGGAGCTCCAAATGAGAGTTGGAGTCAGACTCAACCACCTTCCAGGTTGGGAGCAGGTGATAAATCAGTTGCCAAAAACAGACTGTGCAGATTAACTGTAGCTCCTGTTTAGTCCCAAATATGGGGTCTCTGGGAAGCTCCTCCAACCAGACACAGTCCACAGCCAGGGACACAGAGAGTTTTGCTCTTTTGCCCTGAAATTGGTCCCAGTTTGGTGGGAAGAGGGAGGTGCTGGATCACGGCAAGGCTTGGCTGTGGGATGGAGGGGCTTGGACTGAGGGCCATCAGTGTGGATTGCAAATTATTTAACTTACTGTAGAGGAGAGAAATAAAGGAATTTTTGAGTAGTGAAGAATTGTACGGTGGGCATTTAGATATCTCTAAGTTTAGACAGCAGCAGAGCAGAGAGCTTAAATACTGCTTTCTGTATATTTAAGCACCTGAATTCTACTGGCATCTCACTTAATTTGTCCTTGTCCTTTTTTTCACCCTGACTTGCAGGCTCTGTGCCTTGATTTCCAACACATAAACACAACACAAAATACAATAAAAAGGAATTGGAAACACTTTGGTTAAGCCTTGATGACAGCTGGTATGTAAATGCAAAGACTTCAGACTGTCTCTCAGTACAGAACAACCCTTAGCACTTAGTTTTTTATAACTTTTGCATGGTCAGACCCACGGATACACCCGTGCTTTGGTGCTTTCACTGATTGCTTCATTTCTCAGCATCTGAATTCGAGAGCAATGTCTGGTTTCATGCAGCGTAAGTCCTTTGCCAATCCTTCATTAAGCAAAAAGCAAACCTATCCCTAAGCCCCAAAGATTTGTTTTTTCCCCCCTTAATCTTTTCCAACAAGTTTGGAAGGGAATATAGGGAAGTTTAATCCCTTTATGAGGACAAATTTGTATATTTTTTACTTACTGACTTTGCAAAAGTCAACTAAGAGTTGATATTTCTATTCTTTCCTGTTGTCACCACTAATAAATATTCCGTGGTGGGGCCTGAGCTGCCAGTTGTGATGAAGAGATGGGGTGGCACAGAAATACTTGATCCTCTGTGGCTGTGCTGACAGCTGGTGTGGACTGGCACGGCTCCAGTGGAGATCTGGCCCCTGGTCCTGGATTCATACAGGGAATCCATCTGCAAAGGCAGAAGCCATTTTCCGGACTGCATTTTCCCTTCAGCCTGACAGGTTTTAATAGCTGATATCAGGGTGCTGTTGCACCGTAAAAGGTGCTGTAGAAACTCATCATTAAGAGCAACCTTGCTTCATAAAGCTCTTAATTTAAGCAACGAACAAATGGACATCGGAGGATGCAAGGGAGAAGCAGCCCGGTTTTCGCAGCAGGTGAGGCGGGTGCTGCTGCTGTCCGAAGGAGAACGGTGGAAGCGAGGAGCTCCTCTCCTGATGCAGCCGGGCTGCCAGCATCCCTCCCCGCCCAGCCAGCCCTCAAGCTGTTTCTCAGCCCCTCGGCAGCCAAGAGCAGGGCGAGCCAAGCGGCGGCCCGGGAGCCAAGCGCGCTGCTCCAGCTGCCGCTGCCCGGGAGGGGCCGCGGGGCCTGGCCGGGCCTGGCAGCGGAGCCGGCCGGGCTGGGCCAAGCCGGGCCCCCGCAGTGCGCGGCCGGCGGCAGCGCTGCTGAGGCTCGCAGATAAAGGGGCTGTGCCGGGACCGCTCTGCACACAGCAATTAACAGGCAGAGACGGCAGCGAGCGAATATTCCAATCGCGGGTCCAGGAGGTGCCAATATGTTTTGCCGTTCCGCGGTTGTGTTCTGGAGGCGGCAGCAGGGCTGCCGCACTGAAGGGTCTGTTCAGTTGGCATTTCTGCTGTAAACCTAATTTTTGAAAGGGGTTATAATTCGGCCGTTTTTAATTAACGAGGGGATTAAAGCTGGCACGCGGGCACTGAAGGGCTGTTTGTTGCTGGTTTAATTTATTTTTTTTTAATCCAATCTGTTAGGCCCATCTCAAATAATAATATTCTATGTTTCCACTTGCTGGGATTGACTTTAAAGACCTTTAAAGATCTCTGTGCATATATGTGTGCTTATGTGTAAGAGGAAAGAGTTTTATCAAGGTGAAGAACGACATCAGAGTAGGTGAGCAGGTTGCTGAAAGATTCCCACATTCCCAAAGCTACCATAACTCATAGCAGCTATGGGCTGGAACAGGGAATGCAGAAGCAGTTGCAAATTTTTTGCTGAATTTTGCAGAATGTTGTCCACTTGAGGCATGCAAAAACTTTTTCCCAAATTTAGGCATCATTTTTATGCGCTATACTTTGATAAATAGGTATTAGTATTGCACAGCTTCAAAAACAACCAGGCAGCTGCTGGTAAGTCATTATTAGAATACATAAAACCATGTAAATACAGTGATACTGTAAGTAAATAGCCTATTGTAAATCCCAAAAGTTTTAGGGCCATAAACCTCTCAGCATCCGAAAAATTTATTCCAGTTCTCTACTGTCCCAGCCACTGGAAAGTTTTCCCTCATGTTTAAACTGAAACTCCCTCTTCTTAACTTAATCTTATTAATTGTCCTATATGCCCTGGACCTGGAAAACAGACTGCCCCTTGCCTTTTTCAGCACACCTTTCATGTACCAGAAGGCCATTGTCTCTTGGCAGTTCTTGCTTCTTTGGGTTTTCCAGCTTTCCCAACACAGCCTCTTAAAATTTGTCTATCCTTAAAAAAACAATGTCTCACCTCTTTCTAGCTAGTCCAGCCTTCCTGGGAGTGATGAAGATTTTGGGTGAAGTTTCAGCAGAATCCTTGCTGCTGTCCCTTGGAGCTCAGCAATATTGCACCTCTCAGTCCCTCTGCTCTTTCACAGATGTTTTCTCGAGCATCATCCACAGATGACCACGATATGTGGAGTGTGCAACTGGATTTGTCAGGAGGAATGGCAGGATCTCTGCTTTTGTAAAACTGCTTCATACAAACACCCAGTGGGAAGGGTCTGCAGCTGGCTGCATTTGAACTCTCAAGCTGGTGCCTGGTGGATCCTTTGTTGCCCACAGGACCAGAGAGCTCTGTGGTGAGTAGAGGGATAAGAGTGAAGTGTAAATCCTCAGGCTCTACACTGCTCTAGCAAAAGCCCTGCTGGCCATGCGAACCCCTTGCACAGTTGATAGAGCCTGTTCTTCACAACACAGACACCCTTTGCTCTCACCAAAAGTCACATCCCAGATCAGCAAGTCTGCAGGTTTGGCCCAGCTTTGGCCACAGTCTCTGGGCAGCTCCAGGAGTTGCTGAGCTGGTTTGATAATCACCATGAACTACTTCCCTCTGTCTGTGATGCCTGTCAGTTTGTTGGCCAGTGGCCATCCCAGCTGATCTTCATCCTGTGGCTGCTCTCCCATCTTTGTAGACAGACAAAATGGAAATTCTCCATACAAAGCAGGTGGGTGACAAAGGATGGGTTGTCCTTTTAGTTCTAGAATTTGGGGTGGGTTTCAGCCTGAAGTGACACCTACATTAGGTTTCTGTGTATATGGTGAAGTCTTTATCTCCCATTATTTTCGGTGGAGATGAAGCTGATTAGAGAGCAGCACACTCAGGGCAGAGCAGAGCAGTCAGGGCTGCATTTGTTTGACCCAGTGCAGGGGTCAGTCCAGAAAAGAAGTAGTCTTGTTTAGGTCTTATGTCATACCTGCCAGCCCCATGCCCTAAGCTTAACTTCCAGTGGAGCTGACTTGCCTTGTGGGCTCTGTTGGGAGTCCAGGCACCAAAATCCCACAGTGTTATTTAAACCCAGTGCCTGTGAGAGCTGAGGTCTGGCATTGACACACCACCTCATGTGTTTTTCAAATAAAACACTTCAAATGGATGGGGTTTGGAGGATGCTTTGATTAACTCTGCAGAGAAAATATTTTAGGTACAACATAGATGCTACATAGATTTCCAGTGATTTTTATAACTCTGCTCTCCCTCTACCTTGATATGCAACCAGGTGTGTTTCCAGACTCAGTTTTTGGACAGAAGAACAAGTCAAAAGCCATAGAAGTTGTTGAAGAAATCCATGTGCTTTGCTCAAGTCCCTGCACCATCCATGGCCACACTTGTGGGCAGTGCTGAGGGCTCAGTTTAACTGATCATTCCCAAAGTGAGAAAGGGGTTCTGTGTGAGCAGTGACCTCACCTCAGTGATTACTTTTGGCAACACACAGTCCCACTGGGCTGATTTCACTCCATTCAGAGGTGACACAACACCCAGAAGTCCAGAGCACTGTTCAAGAAATGTTGCTGCCTTCTGCTCTCTGGATGGGAAAGTTCCTTGTGAAGCTTTGGTTCCTCTCTCCAGTTCCTCTCTCCTGGTGGCATCTGGGTGGGAGGGGAAGGGCAAGAGCAGGGTGCTCCTTTCCTGTGAGGGCTATTTCTGATTTGGGGATTTGAGGAAGGGTATTTTTGCAGGAAGTGTGGCAGTTTGCATGGCCTGGGGCATGTTTGTCTCCTATGGATGCTCTGCCCCGAGCGCTGTGGCCGCAGTTTGAGGGGTGCAGCAATCACAGCTAAGTACCGTGATGGGTTTGTCACCCAGGCTCGTGCTGCTCCTGGGGGGTGTGTGTTTGTCAGCTGAAATTTGTCTCCAACTTCCTTGACAGGAGCGTTGAGCGACATGCATTCCCTCAGGAGGTATTTCCATGTTTTTATTATTCTTCAGGCTTCTGTGACATTTCCCAAGTTCAGCTGTTGGAGCCTCAGGTTCCTTCATCTGCTCAAGGTGCCAGCAGGGATATTTTGGCCCTTCAGCAGTGATTATGTTGGCTTCTGCAGCTCATGGTATTCACAGTTTGGGAGTGGGTTTCTCATATAAAGCCTCAAAACCCACAGTGGAAACCTCTGTCACTGAGTGCTCAGTGATACAAGGTCCAGCATAATTTTTCACTCCTGTGAATTCCAACAATGGCTTGAAAATGAAGATTAAAAAGAAAACTAAAACTGCTTTTGCTTTCTTTTTAGGTAGAGGTCCATACAGGACTGAAATTTTCAGGCTTTCAATGACACACGAAGTACAAATACAATTCCAGGGATGCTGGCCAGCAGGGAAAAGCATCACTTAGTGTGAGTTTCTTGGTAAAATCATGACAGCTGACAACACCAGGCAGCAAACAAAAACTACATAAACTGTTCTTCTGAGTGTATTATCACTGCTTGCACTTCTCTGGCCTGAATATTGACATAAGATCAATTAATTAATATTGATTTTAAAAATCTGTGGTTGGCTGTGAAAGTTTACTTCTCCCTGGACTGCAGCCGTCTCTGATGACCCTGGTTGAGAGTGAAGGGTTGTTGATGGCTAGATCATGGACTTGTTCCATCTTTATCAGAGTGAAAGGAGAGAATGTCATGGTTTAACCCCAGCTGGCAGCTAAGTACCTCACAGCTACTCGTTCACTCCCACCTCCTGCCCCAATGGGGAGGAAAATTGGAAAAAAAGTAAAATTCACTGTTTGCGATAAGAAGAGGTTAATAATTGAAACAAAGTAAAATATAATAATAATGTTTATAATAACAATAATAGTAATGGAAAGGGGAGAGAGAGAGGACTATAATAGTGAAAAAGAAAAGTGATGCAGAACACAATTGCTCACCACTCCCTGGCTGATGTGCAGCCTGTCCCCAAACATCAATCAGACCCCCTGGCCAGCTCTCCCCCAGTTTATATACTGAGGACAATGTCCTGTGGTATGAAATATCCCTTTGGCCAGCCTGGGTCATCTGTCCTGGCCATGCACCTCTTCACTGGCAGAGCCTGGGAAACTGGAAAATCTTTGACTTAGATAAACTCTACTTAGCAACAACTGAGATGTCAGTGTGTTACCAACATTATTCTCATCCTAAATCCCAAACACAGCACTGTACCAGCTGCAAGGAAGAAAATTAACTCTATCCCAGCTGAAACCAGGAGAAACCACCTTTTTTTTGTTGTTGTTGGTTTGTTTTTGGGATTTTTTTTCAGCCTGAAAGTGCATCTGCTCCAACGTATGATTTTCAAGTTGCCCTGGGCCATCTGTGGTGTGCCCACAGGTGCAGGTTAATTTGTGTAGGTTCATTCCCCAGCTTGCTGTCCCCAACATGCAGCTCTGAGAGTAGTTTGCTCCAGGAACCTCTTCTCACTTCTTCTTTTGACTCCACCAAGATTGGTCCTCTCTGTCCTTGCATCCCTCTGTAATGGACCCTGAGGTAGATTTCAAATATTTTCAGTAAATTGGGGTGGGATTGAATTCACTTCTTTCTATTTCTGGCCAGAGGAAGAAAGACTGATACAGGTACCTGGGATGTGCCACCAACCACTGTGGGAAAAGATAAAACCTATCTTATCTACTATTGTTGCTTTTGTTATTGAGAACCCACTGAGGCCCTCTTATTATGTTGTTAAAGTCAACATTTTCCCTGTGCACTTCATTCTCCAACTTGGGAAAAATACAGAATTTTTGATAAAGTTATGCTGATAATGCTGCTAATTAGTTTTTCGTCTTTAAAAAAATATGACTGCAGGCAATTGGAGCGATCTCTTTGTTGCAGGACATTGTGGGCTGAAATGTCTGGATGCTTGATATCCTCTGCAGGACTCTCACAACATGCTAATTTGTCCTTGCAGCAGAGTTCATTTTTATAGGTCTTTGCCACCCTATTTTAAAAATCCATTATGTCAAAATAGGATCAGTCATATGTGCACAAGATGCAGGCCTCCACCAACACATACAGAGATGTGTGTGTGCACGTTCACCCATAAATACATTAAAAAAATGAATCCATAGAGATGTGTGTATGCATATATTTATGTACACACACTGATATATTTATATTATTTCATGTTATTTAATGAAATAAAGTGTTTAATGAAATAAAATGTTATTTTTTTATAATTATCTATAATATGTGCATACACATGAAAGTTGACATCTATTTAGGAACTCAGCATGTGAATGGCTAATTTAACTTGTAGGGCTCAGCTCTTCTAGGGAACATTTCACTCTCATTTCACTTAAAATATATAGTTTACAGCCTCCATTCAACACATACAAATTGCAAGCTTAAGTTGTATGCTTGCCTATGCATTTCCTAACACTTCCATCTGAACACTCATTATCATTTACTTTCAATAACTATCATCTGTCATTTTTAAAAGTTGCATAATAATGTGGTTGGTTCATATGAAAAGTGATGTTTGCTCTAAATTTGGCTATGATTTTGACATTGCTGTTAGTTTTTTTTTGTAAGCTTGACACCCACAAGCTGAAAAGACAGGTGGTAAGTTTATTTTTTTAAACTTCCCTTTCAACACCTCCCCCCACAATTAAAAAAACAAAAAGTCACATAGAACATTTTCAATACA
The DNA here is from genome assembly GCA_013399835.1 of Leptocoma aspasia. NCBI lineage: Eukaryota > Metazoa > Chordata > Aves > Passeriformes > Nectariniidae > Leptocoma > Leptocoma aspasia. Next base: position 112,748 of record VXAX01007180.1, read on the forward strand.
CTTGCTGGAATTTCTGTATTCCTTTCCAGCAAAATTTCACTGAGAAAAATGAGAAAGGCTGAGTTTTTTACCTCATTGGATTAAAAAAAATTTTACTTTTCAGTTGCTGAGGATTCAAATTATTCCTTATCCATTGAAAACCATCAGCTGAAAGACTGTTTCTTCCCTGGTCCTGATGTATGTCCTGGCTTCTCCTTTGTGCTGAGCCTGTGCATCATTACACAAAATCAGGTTTTTTCCTCTCTCCTTTTCCAGATGCTGGAGCAAAGTAACAGAAGGGTCTCATGGTGTTGCATCTTCACACAGCTGAGAAATGGGAATATCTTGTTCTGAGCAGCACCTTGTGTCTCCCAGAGCTGCCAGGAGCTACAAGCTCAATGTTCCAAACACAGAGTCTTGTGGCAAATGTCCCAAACATGGAGTTCTGTTCTGCCAAAAAAAAGTCTGCTTGAAATGGCTGAACTGGGTGGTCTTCTTCTCCATCTTTTTGAATTTTGAAAATAGTACATGGAAAATAAGTAGTTTCCAGTGGTTGAAAATCTGGGTTTAGAGAATTTTCAAGAACACACTTTAGAATAGGAGCCATGATATCTTTCGTTAAGAACAACTTGAACAGGAATTTTGAAAACTTATTTAAAATTCAGTTTGCTTCAATTTTTCTTTCTCTGTTCTGCCCTTTCCTTGGTTACTCTCCTGAAGAGCCAGCTGTGGCAGAAGGAAAAGTTTTGCATATCTTTTCCTTCTTGTTTTCCAAGAAACTTACAAGCTGGTTGTGAATCACACTGGAAACGATTCTGTTTTCATTGATGGGGCCAAAGCAAACAACAATCCTAAATTATGTTCTTTCTAGGACTGTGCTGACCAAGAACAAACAATCTTTTCTAATTAGCTCAGTCCCTGCTCAAAAATAAAAGTTTGAGGTTACGTGGGAGCTTTTTTACCATTCTGATGGTATTTCTTCTATTTGGAGTCTTCAAATTTTGTCTGACAGCTGAAAATTAATAAATCTCAGAGAAGGAGACATTAAACACTGTGAGATTTGGGGGAGCTCTTTTTGTTCTTCTTTTATTTCTCTCCTTCCAATTCCAAACTCTACTGGATTCTACCCAAAATTGTGATTTCTTTGTCTTTTTCAGGGTGCAAACTGTTCCCTTGTCCAAGCTCATGGTCATGTGGTGAGAAAGGTGTGAGGATGTGTGGGCTGGAATTTGGGGCCAGAGGGGGTTAATTTCTGTGGGGGCAGTGTGAGTTCAGCAAAGGTTGGCTGTGACCTGGAGCAGTTGCCAGCTCTTCTGTCACAGATGTACAGAGAGCTGGTTGTGACATTTTTCAGCTGTCAGGGAATACGTTATCCCAAATAACTTTAGGTTTTGTTGTTTCTTTTTTGCCAGCAGTTTTCTGTTGCAACAGGTGGGGATAAGGAAGTTCTGGTGCTGTACCCACATTGCCCTGGACCCAAGAGGAGCTGTGAGGGTCATGCTTGTTGCTTTTTCCTAGAGCCTGAGACTCCCTGAATGCATGGGAGCTGCAGGAATGTGTGCTTTATTCAGTGGCACACCTGCACAGCTTTTTGGTTATGTGATGAGTGGTGTCCCAGTTGCACAGCAGTGAAAAACATGGGAGCATGTTGAGTTTTAGGAGCACTGGGCTGGCTTTGGATGAGGTGGGGCATGAACATTTGAATGCAGGGCGAGCTGGAGAGGCTGTGAGTGGATAGTGATGGGAAGGATGACTTTAGGGAGGGCTGGGTTAGATAATAAACAGTGAGGCTGCCAGTAGCAGAGACAAAAGGGGTTTTTGGATGAAAAGGCAGTTATTTAATCAAAGGGGAAGTGGAGGGGAATAAATACCAAGGGAATGACAGACTGATGCTCTGGGGTTGTCTCCCTCTGACTGGTTGGACCCTGACTGCCTGCCCTACCTGTCAGCTGCTGTCTCACACTGCCTGCCCTGCTGCCTCCACTGCTCCGTTGCTCCTGCCTTTATTTCACCCCGTGGATTCTTGTCTTTAGATTGACTGTTTGGTTGTCTGTTCTTCAGATCACCTTCTCCATCAGTTCCCACCCTCCAGCTTGTCATCACATTCGTTATTTTCAGCCCCCACCACCCCTGCTGCTTTTCTCCTGAGATGTTTCACTGGCCCTGGTTAGCCCTGAATTGCCAAATCCTCACTCAGCTTGCCCCAGACAACCATGTTTTATGTCTTTATGGGCTAATCATGTCCCATCCTTACATCCACTGTGGCTGAGGATGGGTGGGCAGGCACTGAAGGTCACCCAGGTTCCCGACAGGCATGGGAGGCTGGTTTGTGCTGAAACCCATCCCAGCTGTTGACCTTGGCCTTTCATTTTCACTCTGATACAGCTTCAAGGACAAGCCATCATCTCCTGGCCTCCATCAGTTGGGATGGCCTCTCCTCTGCGATTCTTAAGAGCCATCTTGATATAAAAGCCTTAGACAACTAAATCCATAATAAGACTTTAACTTAGCTCCACTCTTCCCTGCTTTCCCAGTCTTGCTGAAGTGGGGGCTGAGCCCACCTCTCTTCTGGGACAAAGGAAATGGGCAATGTCACAATGAGGGGAAGTCTACTGCAAATAATGAAAAACCTAGCAATAATTTGAATTTTTTCTAGGCATGAACCTTGGACTCACAGGGGGTCCCACACCCTGTGCCTTCTGTCTTGCTGACCATGGCCCTTACACCACTGTGGGGCTGATTCCTGTGCCATGCTGGGTGCCCCAGCGTGCCTGCACAACCTCTTGGGCTCAGCTGGAAAGTGAGATGGGAATATTCTTTTTGCCTTGTGTCGAGGAGTCTCTTCCACTTCTGCCAAGTTCCCTTTTGCAGGAGATTTTGTATGTGAGGCTTCATCAGAGGATAAAAATTGATGCCTCCCAGCTTGTCTCCCACTCATGTACTCTACAGCTGAGAGCTTCATTGCTGGGTGATGTGGAAGAGAGCCTGGAAAGGGCAGAGCATCCCTTCCCAGTGATGGGGGCCACCCTGGGCAGCCCACAGCCACCAGCAGCAGCTCGAGGTCTTGTGCTCACAGGGGAGGACGTTCTCCAAACAACTACTGCTTGTTGGTTATGCAGAGCAGATAAGTTTTGCACATCTATTAACAGCTAGAGGAAGGGCAGGAGATGCTTTTATCACTAAAGAGTGAGGTGCTGTTTCTCCAGAGGGTTCCCTTGTGCAACACACAGAGGCTCAGGGCTGGCTCACCTCTCGTGAGCCCAGAGCAGCATGTTCAAAGATCCAGGAAATCCTGGCCGAAGGGCTCAAGCTGTGATGTTTGGTTATGTCCAGAGGGAACTTAACATGTTTAAACTGATCCTGCCATGCACTTTTTTGCAGATAAGAGGTCTCTTCCCTGGGCAATGAATGCATGGGATGGTTGGGTCACTAAAGGTGGTTTTGCCCAGCTGCTTTCAGGCAGCAGGAGCTCTGCTGTGCTGGCTGAAAGCTGCCTAGCAAAGGATGTCTTTAATCTGTGCCACATTAACCGTGGCCATGGGGCTTTGCTTTGTCAGGGCATGAATGGGATGATATCAGGGCAGCCCACAGAGCCATGCACTCAGTGGAGCTGGCTCTATCTGCAAGGCTGAGGGAGAAACAAGTCCTCCAGCTCCCAGATTTGCATAATGGCTTTTGCTTCTCTAAGGAAAATGGGCTGTATTTGCCAGGAAACTCACCTGAGCTACCCTTTAGGCAAAAGAATGAATGCCAAACACATTAAATACAAATCATTTGCTCATCCCTGGAAGTGCTCAAAGCCAGGTAGGATGAGGCTTGAAGCAACCTGGTCTAGTGGAAGCTGTCTCTGCTTGTGGCAGGGGGCTGGAACTGGATGATCTTTAAGATCCCTTCCAACCCAAACCATTCTGTGATTCTATTTTCATTCTAAGCCTGAGCCAATTATAATCATACAAAAGAATGAAACATCAGGAGTTAAAGCCCAACCTTCATGCCTGGCCAGTCAAGGTACCAGCTGAGAGCCCTTTGCAACTGAAAGCAAGGAGAAAACATCAGAAAGTGGGATTCCATAAAAGACACATCAGAGTGGGATTTGTGAGACCTGGACTAGCTGGTTGGTCTTTGTCATCTCTTTCCACTCTTTGCCTGACTCATCTCTCCAAAAGAACCTCAGCCCCACGTTCTTTGGTACATGTCTTCCCATTCATCTGCAGAGTGTCTTGGGGCTCATCTCTGGGCTGTTGGTGTTATAAGCAGCATTTCCACTGCACTGAAGGTACTGCAAGTCCAAGACTATTTTCAGAAATGGATAGAATCTAAAAACAAATTACATTTCCCAATATTTAATCCGAACTTGGTAACAACATTTTGCTTTGAACTGTTGCTAACTGAAAGAGGTCAGTCCTTTTAAAATGTCTATTTTTTATTTTATTTTAAAATTTTATGTAAAAATAAGTTTCAGGCTAGGGAATCTGCTTCTGTTGAATGTCAGTTTCCATTTCTGTTGCACTGTGACCCTGACACAGCCATCTCCAAGCTGCTTTTCTCTGTGGCTGCAGATGGCTGGGTGGCAGATGTGTCCTCATCTGACAAGTGGCTGGATTTTAGTAGTGGAGTGAGACATCCCCAGTAGCCATTAAAGTCAATGTTCATCACCAGTTACTTTATTCTAGCAGCTTAGAGAGTGCAATTTTCATTTCTTGAAGAAGAAACTGCTGTAATCCTGTGTCTCCTCTGTCATATGAGAGTGTACTGGAGCTTCCATTAATCACTGTAAGTTGCTGAGAGATCATAAGCAGGAAAGTGCTTGAAAGAGCAAACCTATCTAAACATTACAAACTTCAACAAGAAAAACTCAAAATCACTGTAAAAATCAATTTCAGAATTGAAAGTTGTAATTATTTTGTACTACTGGTAACTGGGACCTTATGGATGGAAAAGAAGAGCAGATTCAGCCTCTGAGGGGTCACTGTATTTGCTTGATTGCTCTCTTAGCTCAAGCCAATGTCATCCAAAATGTATCATCAAAAAGACATCAAAAGCAGGATTCTGGTCAAAAGTGACCAAATCCGAATCCAAAATTCACGTCTGAATTCACACTTCAGCTCTGGGCAGCAAATACTCTAAAACACTATGGTGATGGGACTTAGAAGATTACTCCTGATGCTCAATTCTTGTCTGGAAAAGACCTTTTAGAAGTTTCACTTCCATATTGAAAAGAAGAGATGGGGGTAGAAATCTGAGTTTGCCTAAATTGCCTAAGAATCCTTTCTTGGTCTTACTTCTCCTTCAGGATGTGGTTTCTAGTTCGAGAGCAGCAACAGATGGTAAGGAAAAATGATCAGCAATAGGAAAATGGGACACAGCACTACAGAAACTATACCTTTATAACACCCATAAAGAGACCCTTTGTGCTGCAAGCCCCTGGGAGAGGGACATGTCATGCCTGTTATTTATCTGTTTGACCAGAACATTGACTTCCTCAGACATTTTCAGATTGTTCCTAAGAAATCAGGAAGCTGTGGGCAGCACCAGAACTCCTGATCTGAGGGGTCTTCTTCCAGAAGGAGACTGAGGATAGTATTTGGAGGCTCTCCATTCAAGACCCTGTGGCCAATATTCATGACCCAGTTGTGAGTATTTGCAAAATCCCAATGGGAGAAGTTGGGCAATTTTTTTTTTTTTTTAATTTTATTGCCTCTTGCTTTTGGGCTGAGCCTCGTTTAAACATGTTTGTTATTTGGAAGAATCTGCTAAATGGGCTTGTGCAAAAACCCCCCTTGGATTCAGCTCCCATGGTGCTGCTGAGTGCCAGGCACCAAGCACAAAAGTGCACCATTTGTGCTGTGTCATCAGCTTCCTCTCTTGCTGGGGATTATTGCTTTTCCATGGCTGGATGCTTCTATCTTTTAAAGCAGAACAATCAGGAATAAAGAATGTCAAATGAGAAATGAACTATGAAGGACAAATATTTCAATTCCTGCACAAATAACCTGTCCTTGCTAGTCCTGGATGATGGTCTGTGAACAAAAAAAAAAAACAAACCAGAAAAACATTATCCAAGTACCTGGATAAGCACACTGATTTCATGTTTATTTATGAAAAATAAAGGCAACTCCTGGCCTTCAATCCTCAAAAGGATCATTGTCTTATCTAATTTGGTCTCCTCTGTAGGAAGCCTATTGTTTCCACCCTGTTTCCTGCTTGAAGTTTTGTCAGGTTTCCACTTCCCATCATGGCTGGTTCAACCATGCAAATGAATTCCTACAACTCTGCATGACATGTCAGTTATTAAAGATTACGCTGGCAGATCAGAAGAACTTAGAAGTTCATGTTTGTGGCAGGGTGTAAGCCTGAGCACAGGTTTTGTGCCATCAGCTTGGTGGAGGTGGCCTGTCCTGCAAGGACTTTTTCAAAGGCTGCAGGTCAGTCAGCCCTGATCACCCAAAACTTTGAAAGTCTTTGTCTCCTTGCTTTGGAGTGACTGATGACAGGTTGGTAGAGATAAAAAGATCTGTCTGGGGCTCTGGCTAATTAGGAAAGATCTTATACACTAAGTGCCAATGAGGGTGAACACAACATGTGGTTAGTTTATGACATACTGGTTTTCTTTGTCATATATGAATACCCAGAAAATAGCTTAAAAAAAGATGAAGCAGTGAATGCTAGGAATAATTAAATCACACTGAACTAGAGGCTGGTACCTATGTGACACTGCTTCTGTTGAACTGGGTTTGGTCATGTATAATTTGTAAATGCAAATATTGCTGACTCTGGTAGTTCTTTGTAAAGAAACCTGTTGGGTTTTTTTGTCACTAAAAGAATAATACAGATAGGTTTTGAGCAGCTGGACTAAAACAGTTTTACCTGGCTCCCAGGCACAGGATGATGCTTCTGAAAGCTGCACTGCAGGCTCACATTTGAATGAGGCTCTATTTTAGGAACAGAACAAACTAATTTCTCATTTTGCCATTTATTAGCCAATTGTGTGAAACCATTTTTCATGTTTTAATTCACTCTGCATTAGCAGGGTGTTCATCTTTCTAACCCTCAGGCCACATCGTGCCTTACTACTTTCACCTCTTCAGAGAAAGAACTGCAAGGAAAATCTACCTCTCCTCTGAAAATGAGGGGCACAGAAAAGGCAAGTTCCCACCTTGGTGAGCCTGGATGCTTTGTGTGTGTTGGGAGTTGTGTTTTCTGGGGAAGCACAAGCCATTTTTCCTGCCCTCAGCCCCAGTGTACTAACAGAACTCAGGAACCGGAGCCTTTACTCTCTTCCACATTATCTGAAAGGAGTGATCATTAATTTCTAATTGTAGTACACACGGTGTAATCCCACTGCTGTCAGGCTGTGCTCTTGCTTACCCATGTGTAACTTCCAGGAGACACTTTATTACTCTTGATGAATGACCCTGGAAGAGCTCATCTTGACTTTCAGATCCTAAGCTGCATTTACAGCCCTGGAAGATGAGAATCTGGAGGAGAAACATTTTGCTAGTAAACAGAGCAAATGAACATACAATAAACCTCTGAGACACAGTAATCCCAGAAACCCATGACACTATTAATAATGGGTCCCTTTCAAAGTGAAGCCACACTTCATGCCCCAAAGCCTTCAGAATTATGTTTGGATAAACTGCAGACATCACATTCCTTGGAGGGCAATAGCTTGTATCTTCCATTTCTCTGATGCAACCTATTTTTTTTTTTCACTTTATCAGAGATGGATATGGTTCCCTTAAGAATCCTCATTTAAGTAGCTTCAATCTTTTTTCCACTTTACACTTATTGATCTTCTGGAAAGAGTGGGCACTCTGGTTAGTGGAAAATTTTAGGGTTTTGCAGTTAGTTTTTACTCTCAGAAAGGATTGTAGAGTCACAGAATGTGTTGGGTTGGAAGGGACTTTAGAGATCACTGAGTTCTAACCCTCCTGCCACAGGCAGGGACACCTTTCATGAGACAAAGTTGCTTCAAGCCCTGATGCAGGTCTGTGTGCTTGTGTTCCTGGCTTTAGTGGCCAATGCAGAGTTTTGAGCTGGTCTGTGGCATCCCTGGCAAGTGCTCCAACAGCACCAGGGAGCTGCTCATCTGCAGTGGGTTCTCTCACACCAGTTTGAGTTTAGAAACCAAATCTCAGCTCAATCACCATGGCTCAGGTTCACAAGGCATGAGGGATTCCCCTCCCCAGCCAGGCAGGGCTGCACCCAGGAGCTGCCAGCATTGCAGAATCCCTCCCAGCGTTTGGGGCTGCAGTGCCCACATCCCATTTGAGGGGGTGGGGTGGGATCTCCTGCTGCTGAGTCTCCTTCCTGGAGTTTACAGCTGTGACATCAGGCCACTGTTGTAATTGTCAGTTTAGCAGTTTTCAGGGCTTTAATAAACTGTATTTCTGAAAATTTGCCTTCCTGCTCTACAAGTGTTATTGATTATAATATGTGTTGGATTGCAGCTGGAACAGTAATATACTCATAATGGATTTATTTTTTTTATTTTTTATTTTTTAACCAGACTTGGGGGTTAAGTGGATACTACATTATTCCATTATTATAACTACAATATTATTTTTCTTTTACCAGGATTGTTTATTATGCATGCAGTGAAGCACAAATGTGGAACAAATGAATCTGATATCAAATTAATGCTGCGATCAGGTTTCCCCCCCCTTCCCTCTTTAGTTGCCATAACAATCTGTGATCTTGAAGCAACAATAAAATTAGAATTGCATTAAAGGTGTTTACATCATGTACACTCTGTATCCCATTATTGTTTTTCACTGTAATAAAAGCATTAAGTGTTTGCTTTGGAATAGAACACCGTTACATCTCTTGCCTTGCCACGTCTCACATTGCCTTTTGCAGCCAAAACTTGTTTGTTTTTTTTGTTTTGAGAACAGAGACAGTTATTCTCGGCTGGAACTTCTGGAGGAGGGATGATTATGTTTTTTTAGATAATGTTTGTCTTTTACATGTAGGATGCAGTTCTGGGTGTGCTACCTTCGGATTTCAGAACTTCAAAGAATTGCATCTCTGCTTTTAAATGTGTGGCAAATCTCCACCCTGATGGTTGTGGAAAGTACGTCTTCTAGTGGAAAGTACGTCTTCTAGCTTATTGCCTTACTGACAAAAAGCAAATTAAAGGAAGAAGATTTTGTCAGCATGTACGTGTGCGTGGGTCACATGCGTGCGTACCAACGTGTGTATAAGTTAGCTTCCCCTCCTCACAACTGCACAAGCTTCTGCCCCTGGGGACAGGATGAAAGGAAAAGCATGACAGATGTTAGTCATATTGCCCAGTGCATGACTTTAAAGTGCTCTGGTAGTTCAGCTATGAGTGTTATGGAAGAACATTTATGGAATAAAGAGGCCGTTATCCCAGGATCTCGGCTGTGCTGGGCATCACGGAGCCCCTTTACTGCTGCTCCTATCCAGTCTGGCACATTGTTCCTTGCTGAGACATCTTTCTGTGTAGCCTTTGTAGATAATCCTTGTGATAAAGCTTCCTTCAGAAAAATGGAAGTTTTTCATTTTTAAATACATAATATGATCACCTTATGCTGAGGCTGGACTTGAACAGAAATATCATGAGAAGATTTTCCTTCTATACTCACTAAGCCTGCTGTTCTCAGATGCAAACCACCCTTTGATTTTTTTTTTTTTTTGCAAGTTTAGCCTCTGTTAGGAACACAGGATCCATCTATTTATGAGCATTGTATGCGATTATTTCCCTGATTAATCTGAATATAAGATGTATAGCAACCAGCTAATTCTAAAGCCTTTCCTGGTGCCACTAATACACCTTTGAATTCTTTATTTCAGATTCTGTACAGCACAGAGGAGAATTCCTATACTGGGCACAGAGATTTGGGGGTGGGGAAGGGGGCAGATAAAAGAAAATAAAATGCCATGTAGGCTGAGAGATGAATGTAGTTAGCTGTCATAAATCTCTGGAGACAGGATCCCTCCAGAGCTGGATTCATCTAGTGATCCCCTCACTGTCTTCAGTCCTAAAGATCAAAGAGTGGTGGATTAAGTAGCATGTATTCTGCAGTGATGTGCTGCTGTTTGCAGTGATGTGCTGCTGGGGATTAGCGAGGTAGGAATCACCTAAATAAAAGATCACAGCACCACAGTGCAATTCTGACTGGAAAGGACCTTGTGAGGTCCTAGTTCAACGTGCTGCTCAAGGCTGGGCCGACTTCCTTGTTAGCTCAGGTTGCTTCAGGGCCATGCCTAGTTAAATTTTGAATGTATCCAAGGTCAATGATCTCACCTCCTCTCATGACTCCCATTCCAGAGCTTAACTCCTTTCATGGTGAACTTTTCCTTCCCTGTATCTAACTGGAACTGCCCTTCCTGCAAGTTCTCATGCCTGTCCTGTCCATGTAGCTTTTTGTCCTTTTGTTGTAGGCTCCTGAGGAACATCTGTCTCTCTCCACTTTGGGTTGTTGAACACAGCTGTAAGATCCCATCCTCCCCTGCTTCCCCTGAAGCTGTCTCTCCTCCAGGATGCACAAACTGTCTGTCTCAGTATCACTACACACATCATGTGCTCCAGCTCCCTCAGCATCATGGATAACCAAACTGGACTCCAACTGGCTGACCACTCTCTTGGTGGCCCAAAAGTGGCCCTAGGGCTCCAGATGTGGTCTGACAAGTACCAAATAAAAGTGAGTAATCAAATCCCCTGACCCAGTTCTGGAGCAAAGGAGATGCTCTGGGATACCATCGCTACTGATACTGCAGAGCCTTTTGAAACTGGTGCCAGTGACCTGGAAAAACAATGGCCTCAGGCCTGTTCTCACTGTATAAAGTTCACAATGATCTGGGAAAAAAATCATTAATTGTTTCAAAAGAATCCAAAGACTAAGTGATGCTGTGTGTGGGCTTTTACTCTTTACTGTGGCCTGTCAGGATGAGATCTAAAGTTTTTCCAGGCAGTTGGGAGTCTCCAGCTGCCAGTGACATTTCTTGGTCTGTTTTGGTGATGGTCCCTATGACCATACTCATTGGCTGCAGGGTTTGCTGCCAGGGTAACTCGGCAGAGTCACTTGGCTTTTGTGCATAGCTGCCATGGTGACTCACTGTAGGTTCTGGAAATAGTATTGGACCAGTTCTCCCACATGTTCCTAACCAGGCTTTGCACCCTCAGGCATCTTCTCATCCCTTGGCCTGGGGCTCTGCCCTCACCCTCAGCATCATGTTGTAAAGAGAACACAGGAACAGTCTGAAATGGGAATGGGGGTCCTTCCCCCACTAATGTTTGAGGGCCATGAAGCATCCCATAGGAAACCTAAGTCAAGTTTCTGACCAATGTTCCCACTGGCTGCTGTGCTCAGGCAGGATATGGACCAGTCTGCCTCAGCTGCTCTTGGCAAGGGGAAGGGAAATGGGTGGACTTTGCTGTGGGAACTGGTGTAGTAGTGTGGCCAAGAGAGCCACTTTTCATTTTCATTAATGTGGCTGCTCAAATGTCTTTACAGATGCTGTCCTCAAGCCTTTCTTGGTATTGGTACCGGTGTTAGGGAAGAGCCAGCTGGGGCTGGGAAAGGAGAGAGGAGAGCAGAAGATGCCTTGTGCTGGCCCTTGGTTTGTGACCACACAGGAAATGTGCTCATGCTGTGTCACACAACAGGGGCACCTCCACGGTATCTCCAAGTGTGACATGGTGTGGTCCTGTCAGTGTCACTCTATGCTCAAGAAAAATCTCATTGGCCTTACTTTGGAGAGTGGAGATCCTTGCAGATGTGCCTATATTGTCTCCAAGACCTCAAATTTTGTTCTTGCATGAAGATCCAGCTCCTTGGAGGTGGCATGTTGGGTCACCTTGCCATGTCCCAGGGCATGGCAGAGATGTGTGTGACTATCAAACCTTTGAGGTTCCACATTTTAGAGCAAATGCTTTACATCATGAGCATTTACTCTTTTGGGAAATCACACAAAGCCCACACTGACTACTTGATTACTTTGTCCTTCTGATGACCCAAACCACAAGGTTTGATGCAACATTTTGACATACTCAGAGCTGTATTTGTGCCTTCCTTTGGGTGACCTAGAGCTACACAGAGAAGCTCAGAGGGTACTCCAGTGATTTGTAACATGCTTTCTAGTTGAGAGCATGTATTTATTATGGTACAACAAGCGAATGATTAATAGTTGCCATAGTGATAGTGAAAACTTGAAGTCTGAGCACTACAGAGTCAAATGCAAGCCTTGGCACATCATGCAAGCCTTGGCACATCTTTGCTGCAAAGCATTCATGGTAGGGTCTTGAAAATGGAGGCTCAGGAACCAGCGTCACTTAGTAACACTAACACCCTATGGAGAAAACCATTAAAAAATATAACATGCTGTTGAGAAATGCAAAAAAAAATATATCGGAAAGACTCAGTTCAGGTTTTTCACTGTAAGAAGACATTAAATATTTTCACAGAATCTTCTTTTTCTATTTTATTTTTAAATTCAATTGAAAGCTGCTGCTTTTTACTGTTAACTTTCCCTATCTTCTTTCCCCTGGCACAACTTTGCTCGCTGAAATGTTACAGGGACAAAATCTCTGCTTTCCAAGATCCTGCCAAAGCTTCTCTTTAATTCTAGGCATATAATAATTTCTCCAAAAATTTACTCACCAGCCACCAATAAGAAGTTTTTTCAGGGATACAGAATTTCTCCCACCATTATCTCTTGATAGTCTGTGAAGGAAAATGGCATTCAGACATCTGTGGGACACTGAGGTATATGAGGGCTGCTGAAGATTAGAGCTGTTTGTTCAAGCTTAGGTTGGCCACAAAGCCCCTTTGTATGGAACAGCTTGTGCTGCACAGTGCAGTGGCCAAAGAGGATCTTGTTAGTGATGGCAGCTCGTGAAGTTAACCTGGGTGATGTGTCCTGGCAGTCTCCAACTGCTTCTCTAAAAATGGCAGTGTGCAGGAGGAGCTTTGGCTTGGTTATCCTCCACTGGATCCTGTCACTTTGCTGCAACATTTAGCCTGGAAGTGAAGGATCACCAGAAGTATAAATAAAATTTTGAGGGTCAATGTGCCAAAGCCCTCTGCTTCTACAGGATGCCTTCTGAAATCGTCTCCAAATCAGACTTCTGTAACCCACAGGGAAAAATAGAGAGCAGACTTGGTGCCCATTAGCTACTACCAGAATTAATTAAATGAAAGGGAAGGATTCTGAAACCACTGAGACATGCAGAACATTTGTTTGGCTTGCTGGTACGCTGAGAAATTCCAGCTGAGTATCTGGAAGATGAGTCAACTGATATATCCAGGAGATCAGACAAAGAGCATGGCAGGAGTTATTGTGCCAAGCTAAAGAACATGTACAATCTTATTTGGCATCAATATGCAGCCATTACCATTTAAGACAAAGAAAAAGTGGTGGGAAACCTTCTCCTTTTGTCACTTCTGCATGCCCCCACTCTCTTTGGGGCTTTTCCAGCTCTGAAGCATCAGGATTCTGTACTGTAAAATTGAGGTAAAATTGAGGTAAAATTGTTTCTTCACTTTCCTCAGCCTATGGTTGTGGGAATGTAAAGTTGCTGTCAGCTCTTTGGAGCACTGGAGTTTTGAAGACATATTCTGTGCCTGGGGATACCAGCCAGTCCTCACCTCAACAGCAGTAAATTAGAAAAAAAAGAACATGCAGTGTGATAACTGAGGGACAACAAAGAGAAGCAATTTTGGTGTTACCAGCAAGTAGCAAAGCATTAAATATTAGCCAGTACTGCTCTGCATGCCAGTGCAGAGTGGAGATTCAGTGCCAGCAGGTATCTCCCATCAACTGACACAGGCATCAGGCACCCAAACGGCTTCAATATTGTGAGTCTCTGTCACCAGGTATTGCCATACACCTGCCTTTACTTGGCCAAAAGTCTGAGGGTTGCTCCAGTGTTGGCATAGCCTCAGTCACTGTGATCTCATGAGACCCGTGTGTGCAGAAGCCAAATCCACAGCCCACGTGTGCTCCACAGGTGGATTGTGATGTTGTCTTTGCCATCTGAGATGATCTTGTGCTCTGCCTTTCTAATTAGCCCCTCAGACAGGCAGGAATGGATGTTTGTAGTGGTAAAATGTCATGCTGTTGTGTGTGACAGAATTGTCCTCTAATGATGGGTTTCACCCAAACCAACATTTGGTCACTCACAGTTCCCTTGGGTTGCCCACAGCATAACCCGATGTAGGGACGCTTCATCTGCAGCCACAGTGGGCCAAGGTTTGATATTAGGAAAAATTTCTTCACTGAAAGAGTGGTTAAACAGGTTTTCCAGGGTGAGGTCACCATCCCTGGATGTGTTAAAAGCTGAGTAGTTGTGTCCCTTCACATCATGTTTTAGCGGGCAAGGTGGTATTCAGTTGAAGATTGGACTTGATGATCTTGGAGGTCTCTTGCCACCTTAATGATTCTATGATTGTATGAAAATAATCTTGACACACATAAATAATAAGTTTGCATGCTATTCCTGAGCTGTAAACTTTTCCAAAAAAGGGCAAAACAACCACTTTAGTGAGAGGGGTTTTGTACAAATTTTTGTTCAATTAGCACAACTTGATTTATTGCTGGCTGAACCCTCAAACAGCCTGTAATTACAGACCCACAACTGCAAAGTAGGAAGATTATGAAGGTTAAACATATCAAGTCTTTGCATGAGAAGGAAGTGATCAATGAGAAAAAAAAAAAGAGAGTTAATGAGAGATAAAAGGATTCAGGAGTGTGGCAGATCAGTTTGTGCTAGGACACTCTGTAATAAAAGAAGACAGCCCAGCAAATGAAAGGAGAAAACCTTGATTTTGCTCAGAGTGCCATTAGAAACTTAGATGTAGTCTTCACAAATAAATCTCATTTTAAGGGCTAGTGCTCTTTCTTTTCTTTCCCAAATTTACCTGCTGTGTTAATGCAGTGTCCTCTCACATTCGTTGTTGAAAATTAATTACTTGAGTAATAAGGAGATATAAAAAAACTCTTCAAACAGGTTATAAAAGGAGTTGTTTGCGCTGAGGGGAAGTTGCCCACTGCATTTTAAGTTTGCAGCATGAATAAATCTCTTTGTGTTCTCGTTTCAGTGCTTTCTCACACACTGTGTCCCACCGTTGTGCCTAGAAGGGAAAGACAAATGTAGTCTTTTGGGCTGGCTAGCCTTGTCCCAGAAGGATTCCTCTTAAAGACCATTTTCTGCTCTTTGCAATCTTAAATCCCATGGGAGGAGAAACTTCCTGTGCTGCCTCAGAGGCAGGCTTGCCCTCTATTACATTTCACTTTAAGGAAATATTTTCCTGATCTTCAGCCTTTATGTCTCACTTGCTTAATTCCTTCCCACTGCACCTAGTTAGATTCCATTGTACAATTCTAAATAATTAATCACCTCCTTCATTCATTTCAAACACTTGTTGAATACAGAGCAGAGACTAAGAATTCCTCATAGAAAGAATAGGAATGGGAACTAGATGAGAGAGGACCAGTTGAGAGGCAAGGAATGGAGAAAGAACAGTGCTCCAAGCATAAAATCCAAGCTGCTGGTAAGAGTAAAAGGGATGCCGGAGAGCTGCAGTGCCCCGTGGCTGATTCATGCTGCTTACTTTTGCATATTAATTTGGGAAGGCATAACACAATTCCTCCTGGGGTCTTGAAGTGCTCTGCTCAGAAGAAGGTGCCTTTGATGCCTGTCAGTCTGAAACAGCAGCAGTGCACAGGCAGCTCCCCAGGCATGGCTGGGCAAGTGAACATGAAAAGTGGGTGGTCTTGAGTGCACCATGAACAAAAACCCTGCAGCCATCTGGATGCCCAAAAAGCCTTCAGCAGGTGAAAGCTGCCTGGGTGAAGGCAGTCCTGCATATATGCAGAAGCAGAACTCAGGAGAACTTCCAGCACACTGATGGTAATGCTCCTCACAGACTTGCTTTCCCAAGGACACGAGTGGATTTTGCTGTACAAAATCCAGTTTGAAGGGTTGTGTTTTGATGGTAGGTTTTTTTTTTTAATTATTATTTCCTTATACCTTGAAAGGTGAAAATCACAAATTTCTAGGCAAGCCCTGAAGTGCATTCCTAGGGCACACACGGGCTCCTTATCTGCAGAAGAAATGTCCCAGGGCACTGTGTCCATCCCAGTCAGGATGCTAAAGCTGGGTCTCTGCACCAGGATCCCTTCCTCACCCTCCTTCAGCAGAGAAGGAGCAGTTTCTTCCAGTGCATGATCCATCAGGCTGAGGTCTGCCCTGCATGTGGGGATACCTCTCCACCATTCCCAGTGTACAGGGATGCTCAAACAACCAGGAACTTCAGTTAACTGAGCCCGAGGGCTGGCCACACTAGAGCTCTAATGTCTCAGCAGGCATTTTGGCACCAATCCCCTGGGCTGAACTCCACAGCCCTGGGACTGTAGGTAGGAATATTTCTGTGCTTTGACAAAGGAGTGAAGAGCAAGCAGGGAGGTGGCCAACTGTTAACACAGTAAGGCTAAAGGAGCTGAAGAAAATTAGTCTGGAGGAGAAGAGGGCACTCTGAACCTCCTATTAATCCTGTTTGCCCTCTATGCAAAGCCACAATCCAGCTGGTTGCTGTTGTTTCTGTGAGTTGTGAACTTCTTATTTATTCATACCTGGGAACATGACCTCTCATCCAGGAGCTCTGTTCCACCAGGGGTGGATTTATGGCTGGCATATGTTCCTGCAGGAGGTGCAGGAGGTGATTTATGGCAAAGAAATTACGTTCTGACCCAGTGACAAGCCATTTTGCAGAGATGTTGAAGATACAAACAGCCAGGTTGTGGCACAATCATGGATACAATTTCAGTAGTCCTGGTAGCACTTGCAGTGCCCAGCCCACCCCCCAGCCCCACTGCTGGTGCTCAGCAGCTGGCTGCAGCTGTAACTCTTTTACAGGAAGCAGGAGCACTAAAAGGGAGGTACATGGGCTGGGATGGGACTGTGCTAGGGTTTTCTTTTTATTGGAAAGTATATTTTGGCATAAAGGGAAAGTGTCTAGCATTCCCAGTCCTGCAGAAGGTGCTTAGAAGGGGACAGGCAAGGGGGTTATCTCACATGGGAACTTGTGATAGTTTTAACTGTGTAAGGCCCATGAAGATGCCCATGGGATCCACTGGCTTGGCAAATGGTGTTTGAAAAAAAAAAATTAACTGACAGTACATCTGCTTATGTCACCCAAATTTCTAGTCTTGCATGACCACTGTTTGGGACAGGAACCTAGGATGTGGGAAGGGCAGGAGAAAGAGTCCTCCATGACCTCTCTGTCTCCCTGTGCGTATGCTGGTCAAGGACTTTGCACCTTTCTAGCCAGCATGTTCTCAGTCCCTGGCTGACTGGTGCTGTTATTATTTCCCCCTTCCTCACCCACATGTTTGCTAGAAACCTCAGGTTTGCTGAGAGTGTGTGGGAGAAAGGTGAATTGCAAAAAAATCTGGGGTCAGGACAGGAGAGCAGGAGACCCAAAACCTTGTGCCACAAGTTGTGTTCTTGACTGGGGAAGGGAAGAATGTTTTTAGCTGACTGCAGCAGACTGACACTGGCTGGCTAGAGAGTGGGGTGGGTGGGTGTATTCCTGTCACTTGCAAGCACAAGGATCTTGGCCATCCTGGCAGTGCTGCAGCCACAGCTCTGTCACTATTGTGGACATCCACAAGCACTGGTAGGTGCTTGGACCAGTGAAGCATTGCCTGAGTGTGCTTCACAGCAGGGTGGTGAGCAGATATCCCAGTTCTGATGCCCAGGGATGCTCAGAATGGGCTGTGTGACTGCTAGAGAACTACCTGTTTCCTTTATTGGCACCTCCTGGAATTTCCTTGTTTTTATTTTATTTAATTTTAAAGTAAAGGGAGAGGGGAGTGGTATCATAATGTGCTGCCTGTCTCCTCAGCCTTGACTTGCCTTAGATTTATCCACATGTAGAAGGAGAATTGCAACCAAAGGCAAGTACAACATTCATATTTCACACCACTGCATGTCCCACCCTGTGAAGTTTGCAGATGACACAAAATTTATGAGGGATGACCAAGGACGGGGCTGTCATTCAGAGCAGGCTGGAGGAGGAGGCCAGCAGGGAATGTGTGAAATTCAAGAAGGACAAATGCAGAGACCCACACTCAGGAGGGAAGAGGGGCTGGCAGTGGTAAAGGCTGCAAATGGGCAGGCTGGGGAGGAGCTCTGCTGGAAGGGACGTGGGGTGGGTGTGTGGAAGGTCACCACAAGCCAGCAGTGAGCCCTGGCAGCAAACCAAGCCAACATCCTAGGCTGCATGGAGAGCAGCAGAGCCAGGACGGTGTGGGAAGTTATTATCACCCTCCCATCCCCCAAAAAACCTACCTGCTAAGACATGTGCTCTACCACATCTGGATACTGCATCCACTTTCTGGTGGCTCCAGAACATACAAGTAATGGACAAACTGGGGGAGTTCAGGGGATGGCTGCCAGCATGGCTGGGCAGGCTCAAGCTGTCACCTGCCAGCACAGGCTGAGGGAGCTGGGCTTGTTCAGCCTGGAGCAGAGACAGCTTGGGGACACCTAAGAGTGGCACACTGCCCTGAAGTCTTTGGGGAACTTCTCAAGAAGTTTTAGCAGGGATTTTTGCAATGGCTTCTGGCAGGTGTGAGAGGAAAGGGCATTAGTTGCAACACTGGAGGTATCAGGAAATACATCTTCACCATGAGGATGGTCAAGTAGAGCAACAAATTGCCCAATGAGTCTGTGAGGTTTTCTGCTTTTTATTTTATTATTCTTTTGAGGAGGAGGATACATGGTCTGTGGGTATGGGATGCTAAAGTGTGTGGCATGATTACACCAGGATCAGAGACTCGAGTATCACTAATTATGTGATACTTTTGCCACATCCACAAGAAATGTAAGTGATCATTTCCTAGGGATCCTCAAGGCCAAAAGCTGAATAGGATGAAACTAATGCCAGAGGTGCTCTATAGATCACGTAAGTACAAGTCCTCAGGGGTCTGGGTTTCCTGTCAGAGGGTTATTCTGCATACATCTATCCCCTAAAAAGCAGTTCAAGTGCAGCTGGTGTTTTTATTGGTATGGTACAATTCCCACTTAGGGCCTATGGGACATCACCTGGGGCTCGTTTGTTAACAATAGGATTCACTGAATTTCACCTTCAGCTGTCTACAAATTAGACCCCTAGAGCTCAATTTTTCTTTAATAAATGCAGGAATCAATGCCATTTGAGTTGCCCTGGAGTATCCAACATGGCCCAGGTTTAGGAAAGTGAATATAGGCCTTAAAGTGGGATTCAGCTCACAGATTCGTCTTTCTAAGCTTAGGGATCCTTAGCTGAGTATCTGGATGCACCAGACTCCTACGCTTGTAGTATTTAGAGCCCTTGAAATGGCCTAGGAGAGCTGGAGGTCATAAATGCCCTATTCATCCTGCACCGTGTCTGCAAGCCCTTGGAATCACAGAATTGTTTTGGTTGGAAAAGACCTTTAAGATGATCAAATACAGCCAACAGCCCACCACTGCCCTTTGCAGTGGCTGCAGTTAAGCAGTCAGCAGGGTGTCCTTGGGCACTGGGGGCAGTACTTGAAGTCTCTACTGAGAAAACTCCCTTTTGCTCCTGTTGTCTCCTGTAGTCACTGGAAAGTCAGCAACACCTCCAGACAGCTGCCTCACTGCCTGGTCCTTGGCACACTGCTTCACGTGGGAAAAATGCAGGATGCATTTTGTTACCCTGACTAGTGGAGATGGCTACAGAGTAAAGCAGCAGCTCATGTCTGGGCTGAGGTTGAGGTTCCTGAGCGGATGCATTGGTATCTCAGCAGCTCTCTGGCCTGTGTCAGACAGCTCTGTGGGATCACCACTCTGTAGGACCACCATGGCCTGAAACAGAACCTGTGCTGTTGCACAGAACAGTACAGCACCTTCCTCTGTTACTGCTGCTGTAGTATCAGGTCTGTTTGATTAAGGTTTCTTCTGATTTCCAAATGACCTCTCTGAGGCCCCAGGTATCCTCAGGTGGCACTGAGACTTCTCTGCTGCCTCCTTCAAAGCCACAAGGCTTGAACTCACACGTGCCCCAATGAAATCAGCTGTGTCTATTCAGAGAAGGTTGGTGAATGGAAGGGTATTTTACCTTCACACGTGCTTCCTATTGACCTTTAGATAATATATCACATATAAACAAACATTCACTGCTCTGTGCTTCCACACTAAATGGGCAGCTCTACCTGGGTGAGGAGGGCAGGACTCAACTACAAAAATTTCTTTAGGCCATGTTTATTTTATCATTGAACTTAGACTTCTGGAGATGGGAAAGCTTCTAGTTATGCTGCAGAAAGAGAGGTAATGTCTCAAATTCTCCTCTTTCACATAACCAAAGTGCCAGGAAAAGGACAAAAGAGTTTCTGGTCTAGCTCTGTAAGAGTCTGCTTAGCTACCATTTTGTTAAAGGTGTGATAGCCCCAGGTAGCTCGGGCTGAGAATAGGACAGAGAGCTCTGATCCATTGGCATGGACCCTTAGGCATATTTAAGCACACCAGCAGAATCCCGTATGGGATGGGAAATGTGACATTCTCATATACTGATAAAAGACAAGAACGATGGCCCAGCCTGTGGCTGGCTAGTTTGACATTAATTTGGCAAAATAATGGACATATTGATATGGGTATAAAGACATTAAAGATGAGGTAAACAATTAATGCCAATCAACATGTTTTGTAAGGGAGGAAGGGTTGTCAAACTGGATTTCATTCTTTGATGTGATTGTAGGTTTTGGCTGATAAAAGTAATTGCAAAGATGGAATATATTCTGACTTTTGTACGTTTGACAGCACAACAGATTCTGATTTAAAAATTAGCATTCTACCCTATCAATACAAGGCACATAAAATGGATTAAGAATGGGCTGACATGTCAACAAAGAAGCTGTCAAAGGAGACTCACTGTAGGAGAGTGTTTTTTTAAGAGGGGGTCTGAATGCTATTGAATATTTTCAATAATGACTTGGAAGTAAATATCAAAACTGCTGATAACACTGGAAAATTTTGGAGGGGACTAGGAGTTATACAGAAATGCTCTCAGTGTGGTTGTAAGGAAGCTTTCAAGTGGAAAAACAGGCAAGCAGACCACACATACAGGAACCTGGAGTGCAATGCATCCCAGAGGGATTTCAGCATCTTCAAGGAGCAGCCCCAAATAATTCTGCTAATGTGGTGTTTTGTGGCTTTTGCATGTTATTTTGGGAGGGGCTGATGCTATCCCTGGCTGTGTCATTCAGAGGGGTAGAGTAGGGATGAAACTTCTAATTTCTGCGTGTTGCACCATTTGATGTTGAAATAACATATCTGGCTCTGGTAACCAAAACTTAGAAAGAATGTCAGGGAAAAAAGAAGAAGTTGCAGAAATAAAGCACACAAATTATTCAGGGACTGGAAAACCACTATTGTGTGTGGATGCTTCCAGAGCATGATATATTTATTTTATGAACAAGGGATGAAAAGCAACTTGAGACCTGCTTATGAGTGCCTTTGGGGGGGAAATGGCAGATGCAGAAGGGCTCTTTAATGTAGCAGAACTGAGCAAAGCCAAAACCTACAGAGAAAACATCTGCAGAAGCATGGGCAGGGATTCAGTAGATCATGCACCTCTGGGAAGTGGTGGACTTTTGCCCCAGCTCCCAGTGCCTTCAGATTAAGACTGAAATATTTTGATTGTGTATTTGTTGATCAAACATGGGGTGAGGGAGAAACTGTTGACCTGCATATGAAAGCTGAGACTGGATGATTTACTGGTCCCCTCTAGCTCTCTACTGAAAGCCGTGGTGCTGTGAGTCTGGCAGTTGAAGGAGCTGATGGACCCACCAGTTTCTTTCCTACACAGCTTCATCTCTGCTCTTCCTCCTGCCTCTTTCCAAATCCCCTCCCTCCCTCCCCTCTGTGGTCTCCATCCTGAGGCACTACACAACGCTCAGGGTGAAATTTCTCAAGCTGTTGGTTGGAGGGACAGGAGACAATGCTGAAAATTTTGCCTGGTGTGTTCTCAGGCAGGTTTTCAGAAGGGAAAACATCAGCTAAACTTTGTGCCAGAAGTCAGCCCACTTTCCAAACTGACACTGTCTCCTTTTGCTGGCAACTCAGGAAATTTATGCATGTCCTGTGAGTGAGATGTCCCCAGAGCAGCCCGCGAGGCTGGGACATCACTCCCTGAAGTGCCATCTTGAGGAAACAAGTCTCTAAGATTCAAATGCTCCTTTGTTTATGAAATAAAGTCCACCAGACCTATTGCCAATTGTTTATGCTAAAGAGCACACTCCCATTAATGCTAATGGTGCTTTGGAGCATAAATCCTTGCTAATTGATATAGGAATGCATCCCAGAAGAGTTTACTTTACTGCTGATTTAGCTGATAGATATAAATGTATGAGAGGGAAATATTAGCATTCATGTAAAACAATTAGGTTATCAACAGGGGCAAATGATTCAGAAAATGACTGCAACTTTCCAGTTCCCTTTAATGGAAAAAAAAAGAAAGTCTGCTAATGAGGAAAATCAGAGGGAATACAAATATGAGCTAATCATTGCGATTACTTAATATTTGTGTTACATCAGCAGCCCTTGAAAACCAGAGCAGGGTTCCCACCTGAACTCTGTGCTGATGTGGGATGGACAGGACCATCCTGCTGCCCACCTGTGGGCAAATCTTCCCTGTGTCCTCTCTGGTGGAGCAGTGTTTTTGGCTTACAAGGCTGACACAGCTGGCCACTGGATGTTGAGCTCAGTAACGTTTACTAAATATGCATGAATAGAAGGATACAAGCAGCAGATAGATTTCCACAATTTAATTTTTCTTTTTCAGATAATATAATGGCATATGAAAAGTGAGGCAGTAATGCAGTTCAAAAGAAAAAAAAGAAAGCAACCCCTCTCCCTCCCCTCCCCTCATTCTCCTGGATCTTTCTGCCAAAGTCTGACATTATTGAAAGTTTGATAAATACAAGAATTATGGCCATTTCCATAAAAATCAGATTGTTTAAAATCTACAATTTTGTGGCAAATATACAGCCATTGAAGGAATAATTTTTTCAGTGTACTCAACAGTTTTACCTATTTGATTCCCATTTAATTCATGGATTTTGATGTGAAAATATTTTTTAAGAGAAGGCTCAATACAAGAAAACATACAATAAGCCATCCCCAAAAAGATGCTTTGACCTCCAGTGTGGAATCTGTGCAATTTTGAGCATATGGGTTTTCATTTTTTAACTCTAAACCTATCTAGAATCAGGAGGAAAAAAAGTCATATACCAAAAAGTACAGTACTGTATTGTTTTATAGCATTTTCTGATTCACATATTTTAGCAATTTTTTTTATTTTAGTGCAAAACCAAACATGTTTGCTTCTGTAAATACAGGAAGAGATCAAAATTTATGCATCTTAGAATCTTTTGCTGCAAGTCACTGAATGGCAAGACTTTTTCTCCCCACAGATTTCAGTAAGCCTAATTTTCAAAGTCTCCATTATTAATGAAATATCAAGCGAATTAGTTAACATTTGCCTGGGCATGGTTAAAGACCATATACCCAGGAAGATTTCATATAACAAAAAGCGCCCAATCCTAGAAACATTTTTTTGTTCCATTTAATGCTCATAAAATTTTACAGACAACAGAATCCTTTCTTAAGCTTTATTTAAGAAATCGAATACTATTATAGTTCAATATATATAAGACACATCCAGTATTGTGTTCCTGATAGCAAGTGCATAGATTTTGTTAAGATATCATTTTTATATTTAAATTTTTTTTTTTTATTTGTTACTCAGTAGCACGTTTCATGATCACACGAAGGGATATTCCCAGTGATTTTACTAAGAGCATGAGAGAAAAAACAGAACACAGCAAAGTAGTGAAACTACAACAGAGATGAGGAACAAAAACGATCAGGCAAACTATCAGTACAGTCGATTCCTGATAAGTGAATAATCTGATTGCTTGGTCACAATGCTTTATTCACTTATCAGGAATGATTCACACTACATTTTGTTAAACTGTTTTCCTTAGCCTAATACCTAAGAGTCACACTGGGCAAAGGCACACACACTCTGGCAGGCTATTCTTTAATCAGCGAGTCTTGTGACAGTTTGGTAATTTCCCATGGCGATACACATATAGCTAACAAAGAGACATTTTGCTAACACTGCAAGGTGCCTTACATAATTGAAATTAAAAGCATGCGTTTAAGCAGGACAAACTGTTCAGCTGCATTGCTTTAAGGAACTCATTTTTTCCCCACTGTTGAAATAAAAAAAAAAAGAAAAAAAATCCTGTATCTTTCAGCCCTGAGTATTTAAAAGAAACCTAACTGCAATATAAGTCTTTTTTTTTCAGTTGTATTTTTGGAAGAAAAGACCCTTCACAAAGCTCTAGTTTCTTTCCTAAGACCATGTTTGGAGGAAAAAAAAGAGAAAAGAAAAAAAAAAGAAAACATCCACAGCAAGCTAAAAAACCTCAGAGAGTCATTCTGATTTATCCATCATGCAAGTCAAGACTTACTTAACTGAATCCACTGGTGTCAAAATTATCCAAATCGAGATCATAAACTCTAGAGGTGTCAAAGACCCAGGATATAGTCTGACCATCGGGTCCTGCTTTCCTGCCTGGGCTGTCTGCTACAGGCTCCTGTGGTTTTAGGTTAAACCTAGAGCTGCTTGGACCCCTGACCTCTGATCACAGACCCTGCAGGACAGCACTGGAGCTTGTTGGGGGCTCCAGACTCGTCACTTGTTTGCTTCTCATGGAAATGGAAAAGTGAAAAAAAGGAAAAAAAAAAAATTTAGAAAAATAGATCGAGCAGTAACAACCAGGCCAACTCACAAGCCACCAGAAAATGTCAAAAGTCTTCCAAACGCAGGAACCAACGTTGCTGCTGACACCACACGGATACACCCAGTGCGCCAGGACCTTGTTGGACGGTGTTGATGGGGCTGTGTGTGTGTGTGAGCCAAAGCCAGAGCGCCAGAAAGACCAAGGGAGAGGAGACAAGAGGGAGGAGTGTCGTTTGGGTCTCATAAGAGCACTTTTAAGTGGTCTTCGATTCCTGAGCATCACAGAAAGTGGGACAAAGGAGAGGGATGGGGGCGTATGGCTTGAATTCCAGAGAGCACTTGCCAGTGCTTCTCTCTCCTCCTTGGGTTTGGTTTGGTTGGTTTTGTTTTGTTTTTTTTTTTCGGTTTTTTTTCCCCCCTCTCCAAATGGTAAGGTTTGTATCTGCGATCAGAGGAGAGAATAGAGTTTCTGTAAACCAGAACAACATAGATTTTTCTTTTGCAGCTTTTATTTCATTGTGGTAGACACCGGTTGGGGGAGACCAAAGATTCTTGCGAGGAGGAAAAAAATATAGGAAAGGAAAGAATAAAAAAGCTAAGAGCCAAGTGTAAAAAATAATGAGAAAAAAAGTGCTATGGTATTTCTTTAGTCCCTTTTGAGATTTGTGTAATACTATCAGCCAATGCTGAGAATGATCTGCTTTGTAAGCCCCCAGCGAAAATATCATTCATTGGAACAACAGGGGATCTTTTTTCCATCATTTATTTCTCCTTCTTTTTATTTTGCTTTTGGTTTTTTTTGTGGTTTTTAATTTTTTTTACTTCCACTGCCTTTAGTAGAAAGTCTTCCTGTGCTCACTTGGATTTTGTTACATTTTTTAAAGTATTATATGTACAACTGCACATAACAAGCTTGATCACCTGGTAAGATTTTGCAGGCTCTCCCAGCCCTAGTTAAGACATTATTAGTTTCTAGGGAGAGTTTGACTAACACCATATGCCATCAGATTATTGTGCAGTTCGGAAAAAATCCCAAGGCTATATCCTCCTTTTCTTGAATGTTTCATATGCTTCTACAATGTAGTGACAGAGTATTATTATTTTTTTTAACAACTAGGAAGAAATGATCTTCATAATCCACATTTTCCAGACTGACTGAAATGCCACAGCAAAAAAAAAAAAAAAAATCCTTTCAGGTGTCTTCTGTGTGTTTGTGTGCAGAAGGTTTTGCAGTTTGAAGGCTAACAAAAGCTACCTTCAATAGGACTTTGCAGGAAACTCATTTAAAATGCTCCTGCTCCAAGAGATTATCCAAGTGATAAGGCATGACTAGGGGGAGGAAGAGAGAAAAAATAAAGGGAAAAAATCAAAGAAACCAGAACATGTCTAAAATGTACAAATCCTCTTTTGCCCCCCAATCAGCTATTCACTTAGGTGGAATCGACTGTATCTTTTGTACACAACCAACAAATAGAGAAACAAAAAAAAAAAAAAACAGGCACGTGAAACAGTGAGGTGTGCAGATGTATTACCAACACAGAATGACCACCAACAATACAACACACAAAATAGAGAGACAAGTATTAGGAAAATGGTTTAATATTGGAGACAGAAGCAAAAAACTGCATCACACAATAACATACGTTACAAAAATAAGTCTGACTGTTTCAACTACACGGTTATGTTCACAATGAGGACAGAAGAATCAGAAAAAACTCTGATCTAAACAGCAAAAAAGCAAACCCCTAACGTTTTAACTAATACATTTATCCACGCAAAGTGACCGAGTACTCCTAATTCTAATTACCTTATTGTGTAACTGCACGATACAGAATAAAAAGTGAAACTTACCGCTTTTGTTAAGACAAAATTCTAAACACTAGATATAAGCAAAGGGAAAAAAAGAAATCAAGCCAAAGTTTTGAGTTCTCGAAACAAAACCAACTCTCTTTCTACCGTCCAGAAATCAAACTTGAAAATCAGTCATGATCGAGGGGGCCCACGAGAGTAAGCCACAAAAATTTCCATTTGTTTTTTAATCTCCAGTATAAAAAGTTCCACTGGTACAAAATGCATAAGTACAATCAAGTTGTAGAAATAGGAAAGCCTGCTTTTTTTTTTTTGCCTTTTTTTTTGTTCTTTTTTTGGTTTTTTTGGCTCAAATTCCATCAAACAACAAAATCCAAATGCATCAATAAAACAGAAACAATACTCAAATGGTCTTACAGTTTCCACTAGATTGCATTAACTTTGGCTTTTCTCAGACAATACTTAAAAACTAGTTTGTAATTCTAAACAAAATGATAGTATTATTAATCTACAAACAACAATTCCCACAGCACGAAAAAAACACAAATACATAGGTTTCTTTTTTTTTTCTTTTTGTATGACATTATCCAAAAAGGTAATGAAACTACAGGATATTTTTTTTCCTTTTGTTAATTAGCACTTAAGATAATAAAAACAGAAACAGTAAAATGATTCCAGAGTAGCACAAGCCAAGGAACTGTAACCCCTATGGTGAAAGAAAGATGAACTTGTTACTCCTTTGAGGACTGCCATTTCATTGCAATTAGCTAATTTGTTTGATAAAACAACTAGTCTAGTCTTTTTGATTAGAATTTTGTAAAGCAATTTCCCTTGTTTTACTTCCTCTCTTATTAGGCCCTTGCACCCTTGCAGCTTTTTCCTTTCATTATTTTGAAAGAGAACTGGTAGATAATTTGCCTCCCAGGAGGCGTATGTTTGGGTTTTTGGTTTTGTATTTGAATTTTATTTTTTATTTTTGATTTTTTTTTTNAACGTACGTGAGATGATACTTTGAATACGCACAATTGCTGCAAGTAGTACAAAATAGCCCTCAAAGGGTGTAGGAAGGCCCCAGCAGTAGTAAAAACGTGAGAAAAGTATAGATCATTTATTTATAAGTGCATGTGCTATAAGAAGGAAACTTTTTTTTGCATCACTAGAGGCTAGTCCTTTCCATCCCAGGGCTCTACATAAAGAAGCATTTAAGTTGGGGATGAGAGACAAGAGTGCACCAGCTGATGTTGCCCATATAGGGCTTCGTTTTTAATTTTAGGTGGCTTCAGATATAACCAGATAGAACTAGGAGGTGGAAGAAGTTATGGCACTTTATGACCTGTAGCAGGTACTGCTGCTCACACACATTGGATTGGCAATGAATTGGTTAAACCGGTGGCAAAGAACCGAATTTGGTTGTTGGTCACTGTTTGTGCGGTAGAAACGCAACCCAATCAGACTTACAAGGCTGTGAAAAGGGCTACCAGCATCTCTTTTCTGGTTCCTTACAAAGAGCTTCCTCCAGCAAACACCCACATCAGTCACACAGATATTCCCATGGGCCACGGGTACGAGTAAAGTTACTCCTCTCTGTACGAGTGTCTGCAGGAGTAAGCCAATATATTGCCGTGACAAATAATGGCAAATAACACCAAACATTACAGTGTATGTAAACTTTATCCATAAAAAGTAGTTTAACTGCAGTGCACACTGAATTTTCACCCAGGAAGATCTAGTGCATCTGATTTAAGCAAAAGTTCATTTATTTAAATTACAAAAATATTATTATTCTTTTTTTTTTTTTTTCTCCTCAAGGTTTTCAAATGGTGGATTGACCGCTCCTGGCTGGGAGTGGCTCACACAATAGATAATTAAAGAATTGTTTTCTTTTTCTTTTCTTTTATTAATACTGAATAGCATATTCCAGCAGCATATTAAAAGCTCTTTAAGAAAAGACAAAATCCCCAAAATCTAAAAAGGAAAACCACAAGTTAATTACTGTTTTAAATAATTTTAGTTATAGATACAGAAGAAATTTAGACAGCAGTAAAATATTTTTGTCCTTCAGATCTGCCCTGTGCATTGTTCTGATTTCAACCATGTATTAAATAAACCACAAAAAACTAAGTATATATATATTTATAGATATAGATA
>VXAX01007180.1:143297-158561 GCA_013399835.1 Leptocoma aspasia
TTATAGATATAGATATATATATAAAAATAAACAGCAAAATGGTGAATGTATAAAAGGTATTAACACTCAAGACAGCTCTGGGTGGAAAGGGTTAAAAGTTCAAAACTTTCTCACCTTAGAGGTTTCCATACAATATGAAGAAAATACATAGTGAGGTTTGCTTTCACAGCATTGATGTGTGCAGAGTGGTTAAAAAAGTGAAACATGGGCACTTATACAATGTTTTACAAAAAACATCAAAGAGAAATAACAAACAATAACAATTTCAGGCAACAAGACCACAGGATAGCAAGTTAACAAACTTTTTAACCTCTTTTTTTTCTTTAAATATTAGGGATTTATACAAAACACATAATAAAATACCCATGTTATCAAATTACTTCACACAAGAAACACACTGAAGCTCTAGGAAGAAAGTACCTTTGGAATTTGGCACTATAGTTTCACTGATTTTTTTTTTCTTTAAAAGAAAAACTGATCACATTTTGCTGAACACAAACACACCTAAATTGTTCACAATAAAAAAATGACATCAATGCGTCACAAGCCAACACAAACTTATTCTGGAATATTTTTTCATTTTCACATGAAATTATTTTTTTTTAAGCAAACAACTTTTTTTTGTGTTTTTTTTTTTGAATCTTCTTTTTGTTCTTGTTGTTCAAGTAAACCAATTTTAAACTTGTCTTTTTATAAACATAGAACACTTAAGACCATAAGACTCATGATGAAACCACAACTTAATTCACAGAAGCACCAACGTAACACATTTTACAGTAACCTTTCTTCTGTACATTGAAACAGTATAAAATATAGGTAATTTCATGTGCATTAAACCATGGATTGTCTAACTGTGAGTCAGTTCAGCAAAAGGTGACACAAGTAGGTAGCATTTGCCCTAAAACAGGGTAAATATTTTCTTATACTAATCTACAAAAAGTGGTTCTATATATATACTTTAATGAGAAAGTGAGCCACCTAAAATGGCCTTATCAAAAAACTTTACACTGCCTGAAAAATGTAAAAACTATTACAGACCTCTAGAGACTTAAAATCAGACAGTTTTATTTCTCAAACTGTTTTGGAAGTAGTCTGTTAGAAACCAACATTCTGTGCCTCTGGACACATATTGCTATTGTCACCAGTGACCAGGCAGAATGCCAATCCCTGTATAATACTTTCAAGTCTGTTTTTTTTTTATTTTTTTTTTACGAAATAAAAAAAAAAAACCAACCAAAAATCAACCAAGAATAAAATCCAAAACAAAAAAACCCAAACAAAAGGAAACGAAAACTCCAAGGAAAGAAGAAAAGCAAAAACAAAAAAAAAGGAAAGAAAGAAAAAACATTTTGCCACAGGTTGTTTTTAAATCCTATCATTAATTTATCTAATAATAAATTTCAGTCTTGCATGAATGCAGCAATGTTTTTTCACATTGACTTCCCAGAATTCATAGCTAGATGAGGTCACATGCAAATTTCAAAGGTCAAACTAGGTCAGTAGGAGAACCAAATATGATGTGAGGTCAGAAAGACATCAGAAACAATGACGGGACGATGAAACTTTTTTTTTTTTTGAGACGCCACAGGGACATGCTAGGCAAACGATGGGCTAACGGGCATGGAGATGTCTAGGGAAAAAACAAGGAAGAGGAAAAAAAGTTACACAGAATCTATGCAGCACAAACAAAATCACTTTTATGGGTGCAGGAGAAAACTAATGCAAATCTTTTATCAGTAGAGCCTACGAGCTGTTCACATAATTTGCATTAACTTACAATACTTGTCAACAAGAACACAATGGAACCCCAAAAGAATCCATCTGAAAGGAGTCAGAGAGAATGGATTCCTCTTTGGGGTGAAAAGAGAGGAAAGAATCAGTTTCTACAAATGTAACAGAAAGGTACAGGGACGGGGGGGGGGGAAAGGGTCAGACAACTGAACTTTAAACTAGGTAATGGAAACTACGAACAAAATAACCAGACAAATACAAACAAGAGGATAAAAGCATGAACTGCAAAGGGTGGAGGGTTCAACAGTGAAAAAGCGCCCATTCTTGGCACAATTACTCTAGAGACTACTTCAAAGGATCTAGCTAGCATAGAGAGCTGCTCTTTAGGTATCCAATAAGTTAACAATAGGCAATAAATAAATTCCATTATTTCTGAGGCAGTAAAAATTTTGTATAAAAATAGAAATGCTTTTTACAAATAAAATTTACAGGCCTGTGGCTTTCTTTTTTTTATTATTATTAAATTTATCTCTCAAGAAACATCAAGTATTGTCACTCATTTTATTTTATTTTTTTTATTTTAAACCCTGTAGCTTTAGAAACAGATCTCTAAATCTTTTTTACATTAATCCTTTCCAAAAAAACAAGAACTTAAAAAAATGAAATATAAAGACGACCAGTGTAAAATCAGACTAATATATAACAATACGTTGGTTTGAACCAAAAAAAAATCAGATCTTCTCAAAAAACAAGTTGATGTAGTGGAAAGACTTATTTCAATTTTTGTTGCAAAATAAGTGCTTCAACTGGCATGAGGCCATTTTGTTTAACCTATAAACTGCTGGTGCCACCCTGGTAAAATACGATCCATCCATAGAAAACAACTTTTATTGTGTGCTAATGGCACCAGGGTTCACAGAGTTAAATTGCACATTTTTTTGTGTCTGTGTGTGTGTGTGCTGTTTGGAATTTCAAGACGTTTATTTTTGTTTCGAAGAGGAGATAAATTATGCTGCAAAACAAAATACAGTAACACAACTCAGTAATTACTTGGCAAGGAAATGGGAGCCAAGTGCAGTAAGGACAAGTGGGGAGATGGAAGTGGTAACTGTAAAAATAACTGTCCCTTGGTGAAGGTTGGCTCTATGTTCTTTCTTAACCCCCCTGCAGAGGACAGGTTTGCTCATGGGACTTACCCTAAGAAAGCTAAAATAAGAGCAGTAAGCATCTGGGGTTAAGATCAGTAAGGTTTGCTGTCATTTTTGGAGCGTTTCAGCTGAACCTTCAAGCGTTTCATGCCAATCTGAAAGCCGTTCATAGCCTGGATAGCAGCTTGTGCAGAGACCGGATTGTCATAGCTAACAAAACCTGCGAGACACAGAACACAGGCAGGAGAGAAAGTCAGCTCTAGGTTAGAACAAATGTCAGAAGGCATTCTGTTAGAATTTTATGACTGCTATTTATTTCACACATTCACCTCGCCTTCAATGAGTTCTTTGATCATGTTTCATATCCCATTTCCTCTCCCGTTTCCTTTTGCCTTCCTCTTTACCTTCATAATATTTCTTTACTAGCTGGGATGCAGTTGGCCAATTTTGGTGCAATGCAGTTTCCATTTTGTTATTTATCTACCTACCTTAGAGACTGAAGATATTTATTACTGTAACACTTTTCAGTGTAGTATCTACATACCTCCCAGTCTACTAGGAAGTGCTATTTAGGCCAGTCTGCAAAAGGGAAGCTGAAACAGCACGCCTGGTTACAGAATCAACCCCCAAACTGCCTAAACCCACTGGCACACCTGGGTGTGAGTTCATGTGTGCTATGGAACACTCATCTCCTTGGGCTCGGCCTAGGACAGTTGCAAGATTAATATTTTGTAATTTTACAGCTCCTTCCAGTTCAAGATCTCAGGGTACCTTAATGTTAGTTAATTCAGTCTCTTGGCCCCCAAAGGGGTATGCAAACATCAAAATTAAGCAGCATCATAAAGACAACGATAGGGGGTTTGATGAGAACTCCAAGATCTGCTCCTCACGTGTGAGCACTAACTAGGAGGATAATGCTTGCTTGGGTAATTCAGAATGGCTGGCCTGGCTCAGATTTCTTTTCCCTGGGAGACTGAAAATGTTCTGTTCATAATATATTTAAATCTCCCTGATTCTGGAAGCTCAAAGTTCATTTTCATATCTGGGCCTCCCACTTGTAATTGCAAAGCTCGCCTAACTGCTGCTCTGCCTCAGCTCAGGCTAATTATTACTGCACTCAGCTTTGAAATGCTCCCTCTTCTTTCCAATTGAATTTGCCTTAACATATATCCCTCTACTCTCCTAAAGCATGGATGCCACACACTTTGTCTTCAGTCCTAACACACAGGCTTCTCAGTGCCTCTCTTTCACCAACCAGCTTCATTCATTTGTGCTTAGTGTCTGTGTACTTCTTGGATTCATAATCTCTTTTTACCATTACTTTAACCTATCCTTTTACAGCTCTTGCACTGCTGCCCTCTTCCAATTGCAGAGTCAGAGTGTTATTACACTTTCCCCACTGCATAAAATCCTCCCCGCTTATCAAGGTATCCTTGTCCTGCTGTTCTCCTTCATAGATCATCCCTGTGGCTTCACCTTAAATCAACTTCACCAAACTATTTAAGTTAAGACTCTTCTCTGACAACTCAGGCTAACTTCTGTTCCTTCCACTCAAAACCACCTCTCATTTAGACCTCTGCAGACCTTCTCCTGGCCAAAGCCAATATGCTATATCCATATTGTCCTGTGGTTGGTTATTTGTTACCTCCTTAAGGATAATAAATGTTCCTCCATATTTTCCTTGGTTTTAGTACTCTTGCCACTTCCTCACTTTCTCCCGATATCATTCCCTCTTAAATTTATTGCCAAATCCTGAGGAGCTTCATCACTCTCTCCCTTTCTTCCTTTCCCCTGTTTGGCTCTAGGAGATCATGTCTGTTCACATGACTCCAATCGTTATCTTAGCTCTACGTCCTGTGTCTCCTTCCACTGGCTCTAGGATTGCCTCAGGGATAGAAGAGGGAAATAGCACGAGTTGGGAGGCAGCTGTAGCACTGTCCAGGCAGATGCTCCACAGCTGAGGTGTAGCTACTCCTACCTACCTTGACAATTCAGCATTTCCCTCTACAGCTTTCCTGACCTTCACTTTATTCTCTTAAGTGCACATTACTGCTATGAACTTATTATCACTGTAGTTCCTTTCCTTCGTACCTAGTTTTATCCACCTGGAAAGTAAGCAAGTGATCTAAACTAGTCACTTGGCATCTGTGGAGAGTGAACGAAGAGAAGGAAGCACACTGCTGGCACCAGCCCCTATAATTCAATTGTTATTCTGATTCACAATTTTTCTCTTTACACAGAATGCAATACCTGCATTAGCTTGTTACAGTCTCATCTTCTTCCTTATTGAGATCCTTCATTTATAAAGCTTACTGAGGAATCTAGAATTCTTCCCCTTTATTTGTATTTTTCTGATTGCACCCATTCATCATTTTTTGTCTGAATTTTAAACCACAGATTACATGAAGTTGGAATGATGTTTCTTATTAATTCTCAAAGATCCTGTCATGATAATTCTGACTTTTGTTTTAGATCTTTGGGTATCTCTATAATCAGAATAAATAATTTTCATCATTCAAGTAACAATTTTGCTATAAGGCTGACTGCATTTCTGGATTGATGTAACTGGGTCCCCCCTCCTCTGCCTTACTTACATATCTCATTTTTCTTATTCTAACATTTATGAAAGGCAAGAGATAAGCTTGAATAGTGAAACCCTTTGTCTGCTGAATCAACTAAAGCCCATGGAACCCATGAGAACTCATGGAAGAGCACTTCCAGGTGTAAACACACTGTCCTCATCACCATTTAATTCTTCGAGCATTCATTTTGGGTTGGACAAGAAAAGAAAATATGCCTAAGTCCTTTTTCTGCAAAGAAAAGGAATTTTTCATCTTGTGAAGCAGTTTTACATAAAGAGTCACCACTGTCTATCATTCACTCAGAATGAACCTTCCCATTTCTGCCAGTAGACAGACTTGGACAATCTTTACACCTTTTAGATGTTCAACTTGTTCTTGTCTGTAATTTGACTTCCTCCTCCTTTGGGCAGGAGATTGAAAACTCCAGAGTAGGAAGTCCTAAGCATGTACAAACAATTACTATTACTATAACTAGGGACAAAAAGACCAAACGAAAGCAACATATAAAAAACCCAAACCCAAACTGTACCAAGCGCAATGAAAATTAATGATTCAGCAGAGGAACGGGTTCTTCAGCGGCACTATTGTCATAGTTTTTGGGTGGAAGGACAGGAAAAAAAAAAGCTTTTTGAAACACAAATATAGGACCGAAACAAAAAAATAGACAATTCTTGCTAATAAAGCTGCGGAGGTGCATGCAGACTATGCCAGTACACTAAGCTAGCAGGACTAATTCTGGCTTTGCCTGTGATTTGCAGCATCACCAAGTAGTCACCCACTGAATCAGAAAACTCAGCTTCATCTGCCACTTCTACTTTTTGTTTTTAAAGCAGAGCTCCCTCCCTGGTGGCAGAGTATCTGTCAAAGAAGACTGAGAAATTGAAATATCAGTGAAAGCTGCCTAAAACCAAAAAGACAAAGGATTCCTCCATCCATTGGGTGTTGACACCTCCATTTTCCCTTAAAGAAGATAACTTTGGTGCATCACTAAGTTAGGCAATTGTGTCCCACAAACCCAGGCAAATGTGTAAGAAGGTAACCAAAGAGTAAAAGAAAACACACAAAAAGCAAGTGTGGGAAACGATGTGATGAATTGAGCCACCTGCCCAAACTAATTTACATTCTTTCAGCAGTCACCACAATTCCTGCATTTCGATTAATGTAGCTTGATTTGACATTTCATCAAGATTCCTAGAGACCTCAACAACGATTTTGTAACCACCAACATACTAACAGAACTGGCTCCAGATCAATGGGGAGTCCGTTTCAATTCCACTTTTCAAATTTGCAAGAGCCTCGAGGACTCCTTTATCCCACTGCAGACACAGGCTAGACTATACTGGTCTAGATATGAATAATTTTTTGTAAAGCCTAAAGAGGTGAATGCTTCAAAAATGAACTGAAAGACTGTGGGAAAATGCAGAAAGAATGTCACTCTTTCTACGAACTGAATCAACTTTCCAAGTGTGCTATCCATTCCTCTTTTGTCATATATACAGGTGCATTCTTTTACTCGGGGAAAAAATTGCCACTTTTAAGAAAACTCCAGTATTTTATGTCAACCCTTACAAAACTCATGTTTAAGAGATTCCTTTCTCCTCCTAAATCCTCACTGTGTCTTGTATAAGACCATAATTATTAGACCAACGCTCCAAAAGTTTACCACTCACATTCTCTGCTCCACTCCATCAAAGCACTGAACTGGTGCATCTCTGCTATTCCAAAGACATCAGCACTCTTAATCAACCCTAAAACTATTTTTATACCAACACATCATCTCCTCCTCTGCTGTGATCTAATTTTCTGACAGCTCAAAGTATTCTCTGGGAAACTTGACATTGATCTTGTGAGGCTCTCTTAATCCCTGCCCTAAGGTA
This sequence comes from Leptocoma aspasia, assembly GCA_013399835.1. NCBI lineage: Eukaryota > Metazoa > Chordata > Aves > Passeriformes > Nectariniidae > Leptocoma > Leptocoma aspasia. Next base: position 150,636 of record VXAX01007180.1, read on the forward strand.
AGGGAGATGCCACCTTCCATAACACACTGGAACCCAACCAAAAACAGCTAGAGCTGCATATCTAGACATCAGCTGTCTGCAAATATTCTGAACTACATGCACAGACCATTCAGTCCCTAATTGCAAAATCTTGTACTTAATTCAGAAGAAAGAAATTCCTGTAATGTAGAAGCAACGGGTTAAACATAAAGCTTTTTTAAGTGGCTCAGCTATACAATGGAGAATAATTAGGTATCCATAATAAGGCAATTTAATAGTATACTAAATGACATTCCCCCACATAGGGTGTAATTAGTTTTATGTACTTGACACATTTATGCGAGATGTCAGACTGGAAGATTATTATTGTTTTTTTTCATATCCAATTATTAGTAGAAGTAGTTTGTCTGTGCATCTTCCTGCTCATTTGAGGATTAACAGTCCATTATTTTTTGAATGATTTTCCAGTATGACATTTCTCACATTGCTGTTAATTTTCTTTCTGGCCCCTTTTCAGTAAAGTGCATGTGGCTTTTACTATTTGATTTATTAAATTTGACATACCAAAGCACTTGCTCAAATTGGTCTGTTTGTCAATGAAGACTTTAGCAGAGATAACATTTCCAAAAGGCATGAACATCTGCAGAATGTCCTGGTCTCCAAACTCCTGGGGGAGGTGGTAAATAAAGAGGTTTGCCCCTTCTGGACCTTTAGGAAAATAAAATAAATAAAAAAAGAGAAGTATGAAAACAGCTACTACAAGTGCTACATTTAATCTGTTTTTCCATAATACTTACTGAAGCTGATGGTCAGAAAGCATTTAACTTTCTAACTCTGAAGGAACAAAAGCAAGTGGATCATCAAAGGAGCACAGCTGAAATGCAGCTCTTGAGAGCATCCCATCTTGAAAAGTGTTTATTTTGAAAAGTGTTTATTTCATAACTCTACTACAGAAGTAGTTAAATTCATCGTCTTTCTTCAATTTACATGAGTGTCTTTCAGTATAACTAAGGTTAGGAAAACAGGTACAGAATGTATTGACTCTCAAAATACTCCAGGAACTCCACAAGGAGTCCTCTGCTGCTTCCAACACCTGCATGGGTTTGTCAGTTTAATTCCAGTTGCAGGAACTTATGGAAATGGAAGGAGGTGAGCTCAGATTTGAGTACCACAGATTTAAACTCAAAGGGCAAGAAAATGGTGCAGATAGGAATAAAAATAGTAAGAAGAAGCATGCCTTGTGACTTAGAAGTCAGTGAAGTCAGTGAGAAAAACACATTCAGAATGAAATTTGCACTGACTCATTTCAAAATAAGCTTTTTTAAAAAAATATAAATCCCCCATAGAAAGATCTGTCTCCTGGAAGAAGCTTGGTAAAGCAAGTCTTTTAAAGAAGTTCAAAATTAAGTAGTTGGGTTGCAATTAAGCGGCTTTAGACTTAGTTCTGTGTGCAAAGAAAGGTGTAAACTCAAAGGTGCTTTGAATATTTTTCTTACAGACTAGATTTGAGATACGTATTATTAAAGGTGTAGGTTAAAACATTCATCCTAGTACTGATAGTTAATTTTCCCCCCCTAGCTCAAGAGCAACGCACTGGAAATGAGCAATGGATGCCAGGAAGAGTGTGATATATGATGGAGCCAGATGTGGCCTCTCCATGCAGGCTCCAGCAGTGTGTTACACAAAGGGGACAAGCATTTCTGCTAAAAACACACCTAGAATAGCCTGATTACATATTTCTTAATGGAACCTAAATGTGCCTCAGATGTGATGTCCTTGGTTTTCTGGAGAGGAAGAGGAAAGCACTCATCAGATTTACAGAGTTCCTTCTGCAGCAAAGCCATGGAGCCTCACCTCTCCCACACAGAATCTGGCTGGCTGCTGTCTCTCAGCCTGAAGGAAAAGGTAGCAAAGTTTGCCCAAAAAGAGGGGATAAATGAATTAGATTTAAAAAAAAAAATCTGGGAAGGTGGGAAAAAAAGCAAAAGAGGAAAAAAACTTGTCACTTGGAACTCTTTTCTTCTTGTCACAAGTAAACTATCATTCCCAGCAAATAATATTCTTTAAAATAGTAGGGAAAAAGATGTACTAAATAATATTTAAGAGCATATGCACGAGGCAGTTCACTGTGCTTCAGCATTTAATATTTATATAGCATTTTTTCTGGTATTTGTTTATCCTCAACCACTCCAGACTCTTCACAATTCCATCAGAAACCATGGTAAGCGACAAAACATTGTTGTCAGTATTCAGCAGTGGAATTCACTCACTTGAACTTAATCACCTACTAACAGATGCAAGATATATAACAAAAATATTGTGTTTTAAAAAGGATGCTGGCAATTCATAAAAATAAAAAAAAAGCCTAAAGTTGATTGAATGTTCCTGAACAGAAAAAAAATTAAAATAGTTAGAAAAAAATCAAGCTGTCCTTCACTATGTATCTTACAATGACACCAAATAAACAATTTTTTCTGGTGTCAAATAGTCTATTGTCACTGACCAAAGGGCCTGAGGTGAAAGATAAATGCAGAGAAACAAAAATATGGAAAAAAATATTTTAAAAATCCCTTTTCATTTTAAATAATTCAAGCTTTTAGCGGCAAATGAAGGAAAGACTTGAGAGAAAATATACATTTTAACTCCAGGGTCCCTTTACAATAACCAGCTGGGGGAATGCCAAATTTGTCTTCCTAGGAAACACATCCCATAACAGTACAAGATACTATTTCAAAAGAGGATAAAAAAGATTTCTCTTGAGGATATTATACTAGGTTTATTTCCAAAGCTTATCCTTGGCAAGAGCAGTAGTGACAACATAGATACAGTCTTAGAAAGCATGCAGTATTTTTCTGTCTTTGTAGAATTAGCTGGAAATTAGGATGGAAGAATGCAATGAAAACAGAAACAACATCCCTCAAAATGCCTGGGAAGTATGAAGGGGAACGGAAGCGGGGAAAAGGGTAGCCTCATTTTCCTAAACACCTTGTAATTAGTATTCATTTATTCTTAGCAATAACTTCCTGAGGTTTATTTGCTGTTGGTTTGGGGAGAGGGGGGCAATCATTCACTTAGCTGCTTCCTCACAAGACCCACAATTAAGCAAAGAACCACTCAAAGTGAAAACGGATCTTGTCATTAGCTCAAAACCTTAATCAGATTAACTCCACTACGACAGAAAATGGAAACCAGAAGACAAAATTGCATCCACAGAGGGATGATTTTTGTTAGTGGTGGCTTTTTATGTGGTAGTTGGTAAGTGCTTTTATATAAGGAAGGGATGGGTGGCAAGCTTGAAGGACAGATGGCTGAAAAGCGAACACATTCGAGGTTAAAGAAGGTGACAGTGCTAAGCAGGAGAAAACTGGAGGAAGAAGAAATCACAGATTAGACTGCCCGAGGCCTTCCACGAAGCCTCCACAAGGAAACAGACGTGTGGCGCCGCTCGGGCCGGGTTTGGCGGCGCGGGCACTTACCTTCCTTCTGGCTGCCCGCGGCGCTCTGCTGCTGTAGCAGGCTCTGGCTGTAGAGGGTGGGCAGCGCGGCGGCCGCGTACTGCTGGATTCCTGAGTAGGCCTGGGTGAGCGCGTCCATGGTGCCGGCCGTGCCGTTCGTCAGGCCTGTTGCGCCGAGTCCTCCGTTCAGGGCCGCCATACCTGAGAGCATTTGAGCAACTTTACAAAAAACCCAACAATAGAGAAAAGAAATTGCACTTGTTCATTAGTGCTTTCCGAAAGTCGTTGGTATTATACGACACTGACGACGACAGCAGTGCATGCAGCTCGGCACGTCACCAAATGGGACTGAGGACAAAGAAACACGACTTTGGCATCAGGATCACTTCAGCACAAGGGTTGCACAGTCAAATGGACTCGCATGCAGCCTGCTACTGGCAAGTACTACAGCTCCGTGCTCCTGAGAGCCTCTCTGCTCATCCTCTCCTTGACACCTGTGCTTCTGCTGTGGGTGTCTGAGGCCGGCAGTGTGGGACCTATTTGACCTGTGTCCTTGCGAGATGGCCACTGGGAAAAGCAGTCTGTGAGGAAACCCGCTCTCTCTCACCAGGGTCTTCAGCAACAGGCCATGGCAACACCAGATCAGAAGTGTTTTGCTTATACAGAGTAAGCAGAGAACCCTGATTAACTGATAATTTTAAAACAGGTCTGTTTCAACCTAAATGACTCTGTTGTAGCCCTCTATACAATTACAGACTTTGTCCCTCTAGGCTTATGGTAGAAAGAAGGACTGTGATGCTCTTTGCTTCCACCCTCCTCCTCTAGTTACTCCAGTCACTCCACAAGAGACAAACAGCAGCACACCCAGAGTGACTAAAAATATTTCATCCTGTCTACGCATCTTTCATGAAGAAACAAAGGCATTTATTTCTAGCAATGTTTTTCTTCACAAGGGAAGCAGAGTCACTTTTTTTTTTAACTTACAGCAATTCTACATCCTGATAAGTAACAGAGTAATTTAACTGGGATGGCTGCTAAAGAGGAAATTTCAGATGGGATTGCTAGCTGTGCAGAAAATGACATCCCTCATCCGTGCAAATAGTGTGGGCTGAATAAGGAGTTGTACTACTCTGATTTGATGGTGGACAAACTCCTGAGCTACAGCTTCCCTCCTCTGCTTCTATTGCTCAGCATGGCTCCAAAATGAGTTATGTTGAAGTTAACAGTGCTAGCATGTCTTTCAGAAATTTCAGAAAAAGTGAATTTGCTGTTGGAAGTTGAAAGCATGGGAAGGTTCAGAGCCGTGCTCATCTTCCACATGCCCAGCCTGGAGCTGACACTGAGGGCCCATCAGGACTGAGAGTCAGAGCATGTTTTCTGTACAATTAGCTAGCCCAGCTCCCCAGTTTCTAGGTGAACAGCTCACAAACAACTTAAAGGGCTTAACAGGTCCATAGAGGTACAGAAGATCAGTCACTAGAAAAATGGGGGGGGGGGCACCCAGGATCACCAGCAATCATTTCTTAGACATTGTCTAATGTTTTGATTGGTGAAATGGTGGGTGAAGATGTGACTGGTGGTGTCACATTAAGACCCCAAAGAGAGGAAAAGTAAAGAGAAGGAAAGGGCTTAATTTCAGAGCAATAATAAGGGTTGGTATGTAAATTGGGGAAAAGTGGGGAAATTAAGCAGAGGACACTTTATAGTAAATTAATAATTAAATCTATTAGACTAGGAAACAATCTTCAAGGAAGATGGCAGAAACCTTATCACATGCGTAATTTAGATACAGGAAGACACTGCAGGGAATTATCCAGCATTGACAGAGGAGGATAAAGATGCTGACCCCAGTATCCTTCTGCCTCTTATGTAGATTTGAAAAGCATATTCCTATGAGTCTCCAATAATCAGGACAATTGCTCAAGTGGCACCTTTTTGGCTCCACCAGAGTCTGTGCCAATTAAGAGAATTGTACTGCATAAATTATACCTTTTGATCTTACTATAATTTGTGTGACTAAACACTTGACAGAGATGTGATATTCTTAGCCTTTCCTTAATAAAATGTCTCACTTTGAAGACTTCTCTTTCCCCTCCACCCTGCTTCAGAGCATCACTATACCCTGATGGGAGGTACTGGCTGCCACTGCTTTGAACAAAAATCCCTGTCAGAGCTCAACAGACCTGGGTATTTTATAATGGTTCCAGTTATAAAACTGTATTGGGTTTGGGTGATAGTGGGGGGGATAAAGGGGTGGTTTCTCTGAGAAGCTGCTGGAAGCCTCCCCTATGTTCTACAGAGCCAATGCCAGATGGCTCCAAGACAGACCTCCTGCTGGCCAAGGCTGAGCCCATCGGTGACAGTGGTAGCACCTCTGAGGCAACATGGTAAAGAAGGAGAAAAAACCCTGTGCAATGGTAACTGCAGCTAGAGGAGAGAAGGGTGAGAATGTGTGAGAGAAACAGCTCTTCCAGGTTGGTGGAGAAGGAGGGGCAGGAGCTGCTCCAGGCCCTGGAGCTGATTCCCCTGCAGCCCCTGGTGCAGCCCACGGTGAGGCAGCTGTGCTCTGCTCTGGGTCCAAGGGGGAGCAGAGATCCACCTGCAGCTCAGGGAGGAGCCCACACCAGAGCAGGGGGATGCCCACAGAAGGCTGTGACCCCGTGGGAAGGCAGTGCTCCTGGCAGGACCTGTGGAGGGAGGGTTGCACTGGAGCAGGTTTGCTGTCAATACTTGTGACCCCGTGGGGGACCCACTCGGGAGCAGCCTGTTCCTGAAGGGAAATGCCATGGAACAGACCCAGACTGGAGCAATTTGTGGAGTGCTGCAGCCTGTGGAAAGGGACCCACATTGAAGGAGCAGGTGCAGAACTCTCTCCTGTGGTAGGGACCCCATGCTGGAGCAGAGGAGCAGTGTGAGGAGTCAAACCCTGAGGGGAAGGAGCTGCAGGAACAATGTGTGATGAACTAACTGCAACCTCCATTCCCTGTCCTCCTGCACCACTGGGGACAGTAGGTGGAGAATTCAGGATTAAAGTTAAGCCTGGGAGGAAGGTAGGAGTGGGGAGAGGGTGTTTTTAAGATTTGGTTTCATTTCTCATTATTCTACTCTGATTTGATTGGTAATAAATTAAACTAATTTTCCCAAGTCAGGAGAGTTCTGCCTGTGATGGTAGTTGGTAGATCTCTCCCTGCCCTTATCTCAGCTCACAAACCTTTTGTTATATTTTCTCTCCCCTGCCCAGTTCAGTGATAGAGTGGCATTCAAAATATTATAATAACAATAATAATAACAACAACAACAACAACAACAACAACAACAATAATAACACAAAGTTAAATTTAAACACCTGCTTTGGCTGTTTTTATTATCACAGCTTGATCTGCTCCTATTACTTCTGCCAGAAGTTGGCAGTCCTATCTCTTGGTTACTGCTAAGGTCAGCACTGTAACCCCACTCCTTCACTTGCTCTCTTTGCCTTTGCTTCCATTTCCTTTCCCATCATTTCACAGGCAGTTGAATGTTTCTGTGACCAAAGCAACCCTTTCTGACAAATACTCTCTCCCCAATGATGCATAAATGAGGCCTTTATAATGCAAACTAAAGAGGGTGTGTTGAAATATCATCAGGCAAACAGACAGCTGGAGTCTGGGATCTGACAGAAGACCACATGGTGATTTGCCCATCATCTGCACAGGTCACAGAGCCTGGACTGGTTCCTAGTAAATGCTGAAGAAAAACCTGTGTTGTGGTCCATCTGGGTTCCAGTTACACTGGGAAGAAAAGGAAAGATATCCAGACAGCAAAATATGGGCTGCTGAAAAAAAGAAAAAAAAGAGAGAACTTGAATGCCCAGTTGACAGGATGGTAACAAAGCAAAAGATCAGATGCATGAGCAACCAGAATATTTCTAGAATAAAGATACTTGTACAGGAGAGCTGGAGTTCACCTGAACATAGGAGCCAGGTCACTGGTACATAAAGTGCAAGAAAACGAAATTTTAAAATGAAGAGGGGATTAGAAGAACACATGGTTAACAAGCGTGGTATTGCTATGTCAAATGAAGACATGGAGATTCTGGGACATCAAGTGAAGATGCTGAGAAGAATCAAAGAATGAAAAACAGACATGCAGTGACAGCAGAGTAAATAGAGTAGCAATAAGAAATTCTAACAATACATGGACTTCTATACAAAGAGGGGTGGACTGGACCACTGGAACATCAAATTGCAAACAAAAGCACTAACAGTAGTCATGTAAGAAATACAGCAGAAAGGAAAATATTTGTGGGGTCACCAGCAGCCATCATCGTAGGATACAAATTCAGGGAGAAGACAGCTAATAACAAAGTAACATTATATGCTACATAGCATTTAAAAACTGATCAAAATAAAACTCCACCTCACCAAGCAGCAGAGGTCTGGAGCTTGGTCACATAAAGAAGACTGAGTGGTGGAACCACCGTGCATGGCCAGACTACAACAACGCTGACAGC
>VXAX01007180.1:159260-196102 GCA_013399835.1 Leptocoma aspasia
CATTAATAATTTTTATAATAAATTATGTACAATATACAATATATTATATATTAAATATTACTACTAATAATAACTTGGTCCTGAGGCTGACTGTAGTCTGCTCTGATGTTCTGTACTTAGGTTTGTGTCCCTGCTTGCATGTGTGTACACACAGGACTGGTTAAACTAAAGGCTCCTGATAAAGCAGCTTGTAACTCTCTTTTTATTAGCATGTTGAAATAACTTGATAACAGAGGTAGCATTAGGATACCATGTTATCTTTTGTGAGTCATTGGCCTATTAGATAAACATGCTTTGTGTTGCAGTGGGCAGCATCCTCCCCCTCCTTTCCCCTGGAATCAATAGCACCTTCCCACCCAGGGGTTCCAGATCAGCCATCAGCCAGACAACCCTGCCCACGGCACTGCTCCTGGGAAGGGCACAGCCACTGCTGCCACAGCCCACGTGTGGCATACACCTCCCTCCTGAGCAAAACAGAGCTGCAGAAAGCGCCCAACACTTTTTCTGTTCTTACATTTTTATGAAATCTGCAAGGCCCAGCTGCTGTTACACATCTCTGCCATCTCTTTATTATCTCTACCAATGCACCTCAGTCACATACTGAACTCTGGTCCCTTCCTCCCTTCTGTGAAATAACCTTTTGGAGCCTCTCATCTATGGCCTTCTGCTTTTCTGAGTTTCTCTACATAATACAAAAGCAACAAAGCTTGGTAAGTCCAAAGGTCTCTCAAAGTGCTTTTCAAGCACCTTCAAATTTGTCATGAATAGTTTTATCTCTGTTTTACAGATGTAAATAAGGGGGCAAAAAGGCTAAGTGACTGCCCTGGGGTCACACACAAATACTGTGCCATAGCTGTCCAGTATCCTGAAAGTATGGTCTTCTTTCTTAATTGCAAAGAATTACTTCCTCCCTCTTTAGTAATTTTTCCTCATAATTCATAATTCTTTTTGGTACTTAGAATTCTTAAGTTTACATGCTCAAAGCAGACAGTCTGATGTTTTGCCATTTAAAGTTTTAGGTGCTTCAAGAATAACCGAGGGAAGACTGAATCCCCACACTTAAATCCCCACACTGCCAAAACCTTGGAGACACCTAAACTTACCATCCTCCACTTTATTTAAGGCCTCTAGACATCTTTTTAAAATGCTTCTCTCTACAATGACAGCACTACCAGCCTCCATAGCACAGCTTCTTTTCACAGACCCAGACAGGATGGAGAAAACATAAAAGTCTTCTGGTGAGCTCAGCGTGGAAGATATTCTCCATGTGATTCTCACGTGCAGGGCAGGACTTGGCTTAGGCACAAGAGCATCTCTTCAAACCTCTATATAAAATCAATGCCCAAGCCCACTGCCAACTTCTGATTAATTTTTGGGTTAAGCTCTGCTTGATTTGTGCTTTGGATTTTCTAGATCCTCAACTAGAAGCACGTCACTCAATTCCCAATTTGCTGCACTGTTTCTTCGGGAATGTCCATGGCCAGTGAATATTTTTTATGGGCCTGCTTGTGACCATGGTATAAGCCATGTCAGTGTGGAACATCAGACTTACTGAGGATGAGGTTTCCCAAAGGCAATCTCCCAGGTGGGTTTGAGTGTGAATGACTGAGTCAGACATGGTCATCAGGAAAAGCCCCAAATTGTCATTAAAATAGACAGGGGAGGTTATTGTAATTTGAGCAATGCTTCACTATCATCAGCATCATGAGTACCAGAAAGTGATAATCAAATTCCCTTTTGAGGGAAATGGTGCCCTAATGCTGAGCTGTGTCATGGGGAAGCAGTTTCCCCTCTTTAGCTCTCTCTCAAGTACGTATATACATAGACAGTCATACCCACATACATTTTGTAAGCACCATACACATATCCATAAAAACATCCATGAAGAAGATTTGGGACTGCAGCCACTGTCAGTACAAGTCCATGGAAGCAATGGTGAATTAAAAACAAACTGAAATTTGGTACCAGCTTGTGAATACATCATTAATACTTCAAATGACACATGCAGATAAGTTTGCACACACATCACCTCAAAATACTTGCTGAGAAAATGTAAACTCTTTGCTTGCAGCCCAGCAAGGAGTGCTAAAAGGAGTACAACAAAATGGTTCCCACACAATGACCTCACAGGATTCACTCCTGCTTGGTTTTGATGAAGGGGTACATTATGTTGGAGTGCTCCAGTGTGCCTAGATTCTTAGTACTTGCAGAGGGGAAGGAGTGGGATGTCATATTTTGCTCTTGATATCGTTATTTTTTTATACACCAAGTGAAGCACAATGACTGTTAATCAAAAAGGACATTGAATGGTTTCTTACTCCTGACGGGGTAGATCTCTAACTACAAGAACTCATGAGAGGAGAGAAGGTAAGTTACCCTTCTATGCATGCCATTTCCAGTGGCTTGCTTTGACACTAATGGAATAAGAAGAAAGGAAACTAACATCTGCTATTTTGGGACCTAATACTCATTTTTCTTAAGTTGTCCTTGAGTTATATTTACAAAGAGGTTGTTTTGTGTGAAATGCACATGTCCTTGCCAGAAGCAAGTCCTGTTTTACACGAGACCCCATGCAACCATTCAACATTGCTACATGGACATCCATAAGCCCCCTTCCTTCCCAGCTCCCAACAATGCCAACCAGAGATCACAGAACAAAAAGATTGGGTGAGCAGCCAAGTAACAGTGACAGAAAGGACATCATGCAGAGCATCAGAGTGAGCAAGAGATACTGAGGAGGACATCCATTCCTGAGGGTACATTATGATGGGTCATGGACTGGCAATGACCAAATAGATTCCTTGCATTGCAAAAGGAAATGCAAGGAGAAACAGCAGCTAAAGAAAAAAAAAGAGGGAGGGGGAAAAAATGCAGCTGGGCAAATCCCTTCCGTTACAGGCAAAGGTGAAGTCATCATAGCAGAAACAATAACTAAAAAAAAAATCCTTCTTTTTCAAGAAAATCTTGACCAAGGCTAAGAACAAAGAAGAATGTTCTAACAACTACTGGCATCTACTTAGCTGGAGATGCCAGGGTTTGTTAAGATGTCATAGGATAGGTGTGTGTGCTCTGGCATTACAGGTGACTGACTGCATGTTCTCCTATACTTGCCACTTAAAAGCCAAGGACTTGCCTTCATTTTTAAAGCATGTTGCTCTCAAGTCAGTTAGATAATTCTTACTGACGTTTGAAAGGACTGCCTCTGTGGCAAATATCTTTCTTAGCACTACATTTCTGAGTGAGGTTTTGTACATTGGGGTGATACACCTGTTGTCAGACTCCCTCAATGAAAAAGGAGCCTCTCCTATAACCTTGACAACCCAAATCCCTGGTGACAATTCTTTTACCTTCCCTATGTACTGCAAGAAGAGGAGTCTTTATGCAGGGACACAAGGAAATTCACTTTGCAGAACAAACTGTGTGAAACTAAAAGACTCCAGAGAACTACATATGTAGTAGTAGTATGGAACTGAACCAACTTGACCCCCTTATTTGGTGTAGAGATTAAAAATCATATTATCACTTTACAGTTGATAATTTTTGTGGCATGATTATTGGGGAAGGCTGTCCACCACAGCAATAAATACTCACTGTTTACGGTACCTGCTAGTGCATTAATATTATTCAGTCCAACAGTGGCTCCAGCCAGTCCTTGGAGAGTACCCAGAGAAGTCAAAGAATTCATGGCCGCACCAGCTGTGGAATTAGCAGTTGATGCAGCCACTGAAAGGAAAAAAAAGCAAAGCAAAATTAATTGCTTGTTTCGTTTGATCACACAACAGCTTACAATCACACACAGGAGCACAACAGGGCTACTTGCAAGGAGAAGGAAAAAAGAAAATGAGACCAACAAGAGCAATCTTCTTCAAGACATTAACAGAGTGATCATGGAAGCGTTGATGAGTCTAGAACTGCAAATACTAGATCACAAAATTCAGTACTGTGCCATTATTTGCAAATATAATACCAAACCAGTATGTCTGGGATCAGACACTTTCTCAAAAGTTTGTAAATCAACCTAGCAACCCAGGTTGATCAATTAACCAGGCTTTTGGGATTTTGCCACACACCTCAAAGTCCATCATTAAACAAACAAGAATTACTCAGTAATTTTGTGATACAACAGATTACTGTTCTGGGCTCCAAATGTTCTAAGAGAAAGTTTAATTATTCTGAAGACACTATGCTCTAGGACACTGTGTGAACTTCATTTAAAGACCTGAAGATTAGAATAAGAAGAATGACCAGGCAAATACAAAATATAACTACCATTCATTTCATTGCAGGCTTTTATCCTGGCCTTTATACATAGATAGTCATGTATATGCACCCCTGTGATACTCTGTGTATCCCCAAAAGCTCTGCCAGAGGGGAAAAGATGGAAAAAATGTCCTTGCTGCTACAATGTCAAGGGAATGATGAAGGTGGGTGAGATTAATCCATACAAATTGTGTGTTTATGGAGAGAAAGAGACTCACTCTCTTGTCATAAGAAAGTAATAAAGAGTCATCATTTGGGATAGGTTGGGTGAACTAGAAATACCTGTCTGTCTCACAGAAATGCCTTGAATAACCAGCACAGATTAAACACTTAACTCACAGGTAGGTAAAGGTATACCAGATGAATCACACTCATAAAAGCTGCAGAAGCAATTAAGTTTTTAGCTCCTCTCCTGGGGCCTACTTTCATGTATCACTCATAAAGACTTCCTTTTCTTTCTGTTATAAAGTTGCATTATCTTAGGAAAAGTGAACATTTAAAGTCAGAGTTTTGTTGATGATGTACTGGAGGCACATCATGTCTACAACCAGGCTTTTTTTGCTCCTATTCATTACCTAGCTATGAAATAGTTAAGACCACTTCTATTTGATGCTTTTTTGGGCTGTCAAACACATCAGATTACTCAGTGAACCCTGAAGAAAGTTAAGTCCCTAGAGCTGACAGGATCCAGTAAGGAAAGCAGGAGGTAACTTTTTCACTCTGTGGGTAAACCTTGAAACTCTAACCTACAAATAACCTGCCTTTACAACATTAAGACCCACCAAAGACAAGTTTTCACACTCCTGGGGCCTCGAAGTACATTCTTGCTGTGGGGGAAGAGAGATTTCCAGATTCCGTTATGCAGTCCTTGTCTCTTAGCATCTGCAATGTTAACTAGAATAATTTTGTATGTTGCAAACAGAAGCAGCTTTGATTATTCATCTGTCCCCACAAAGCATTAGGAATCCAATAATGTCTTTGATTTAAAAAAGTAATAATAAAAAAAAACAACAAGTAAAAAACCCCACTTTTTTCAGATAATGTGGGCACCAACAGAGAAGAGAGGAAAAAAACAAAGTGAATTCCCTGTGACCAATGCTGGTTTGTGTTTCTGTGAATGCTCATTAGCACTGAGCATTTAAATGAAGTATCTAAAACTAAAATCTGAAGGGTCTGATTAGTTTTGACTGGACTAAACTCCATCCATTTTCTGTTTTAGAGGATTTTTACCATTTTCTCTTGAGGAAACACATATAGTTAAGAAATTAGAGAAATGGGGACTAGGAACCTGCCTGTAAATTACATTAAAGCTGGGGGAAAATAGCTCCTGTGAACAAGAGCCATATGCTTATGGATTGTCAACACATCTGTTGGAAAAGGCAAATAAAAACTGCTTCAAGACCACTTCCCTCTTGTGCAGCCCACAGTGAATTATGGGGGCTCTTATTCCTGGCTGCTCAAACACATGCTCCAGGGATGGTCAGTATCTGAGGCCAACATATCTTTTCTTCTTTATTTGGTATCAAGTTTCTCTATTCCACCAGGCAAATAGAGAGCAGGTGCCTCAGTGCTTCTCCCACTTGAAGCTGCAATGTAGATTATCTAGTTTGCCTGAATAAAGACTTGGCACATACTCACTGTACAATACTGGTTGAAGCCCTAAAGCACCTCAGGAATGAGTGTTATGTTGTTGTGGTATTTCTTCTGCTTAGCAGTGATCTGCCTCACAGACACAATGGGATAAAGCTCTTTCCTCTTTGGCTTAGTATTTCTTTGAGAAGAAAGAAACTGAACACATTGTGTGGTTTCCACCATCTTATTGAACAGACCAGAATAGAAATGAAGAGAACTCCTTTTTTTAGGGTGCTTGGAAAGATCAAGCAACCTCTGCATGAGGCTTCCTGAGAGACTCCACACCAACTGATTGAGACCTGCATGTATGGAATAAAGATTAAGAAAGTGATAAGCTAAAATATTACCATAAAGGGGCTATAAAAGGTCCAAAATACTAACAGAGGTGAAAATTTGTGACAAAATGCTGTATAAAACCAACAGAAGAAGCAACAGCATGCCTTGTCCCCCAGAAATCTAAAGGAAGATGAAACAAAAATTAAAAGGTCCTACAAGACAAGTGTGAAGGCTTAGACCAGCTGAAAGTATGTACTTCATGTGCTCCCAGATGAAATCCATCTAGAGACAAGGACTATGCTTCTCCTGTCCTTTGCTATTTTCTAGTTCCTTTCAACTAAAACATTGTAACATATATTAAACTGAAGGGAAAGAAGAAAAATCACATGCCTTGTGGTAACAGGAAATGACTGCACTACTTTGGGGGAACCTGTATAACTCTCTTGTGTCAGCAAAACTCTCGGGCTCCACAAATGCTCAGAGTAATGGCAAAGGAAGAATAATTCACTGTCGGAATACTTTCTATATTTATGTCTTTTAGCTGTCCAGAAGACAAAAATAGATTGGCTCCCTACATAATTTATAAATTGGGTTTTACCAGGTTCCTCTGACACCAAATAAATGGAAAAAAAAATCCACAACTCCCTCCAGCCTCCACACCAGAACATTCACAGAATCACAGAATATGCTGAGTTGGAAGGGCCCTACAAGGATCATCAAGGTCAACTCCTGGCTCTGCACAGGACACCCCCAAGAGTCACACCCTTGCCTGAAAGAATTGTCCAAATGTTTCTTGAACTCTGTCAGGCTCAGTGCTGTGACCACTGCCCTGGGGAGCCTGTTCCAGTGCCCAGCCAGCCTCTGGATGAAGAATCTTTTCTTGATATCCCACCTTAACCTTCCCTGACACAACTTCAGGCCATTCCCTCAGGTCCTGTCACTGGTCACCACAGAGAAGAGTTCAGTGCCTGCCTCTTATTGTGCTTCCTCCAATTATGTGATGAAATTTTTGCTATCAGTTTCAAGCTTCAAGCCAAGAAACTTGGCCTTTGGTTACTATATTCATTGACAGAGGTCTCTTTGATACAGAGAACATGTTTTTATTTGGAGTGGTTGCTCTACACAATACAGATATTTATGTCTAACTAATAATACTGCACTCATTGAGATTTTTAAGGCTGTAAGGAGCTGGCATTTTCAAATGTTCTCAAAACATTCACTTCTGCCTATTAATGGTTATAACACCTTTTAGGTCAGTGTTTGGTTGGTTTTTTTTTAACAGAAATATGAACTAGCAATGAGCCATTTCTCTTTTAAATTTTAATTTAAATAACACTTCAACACAATTCCTAAAAACTATGCCAGCCTAGAAAAACAACAGGAATTAGCATAGACTTTTGGCCAAACTTTTGGCCATTCTTTTGGCTAGCTTATATCAATAGAGTCATAATGATTTACATCATCTGGATTTGCCTCAGCTGGAAAACTAGATTCAGGATAACAGCATCTAGGAAAGGCAATGATGTGTAAATATTTCTTTGGCTTTGCTACACGCACTGTGGATGGAATTAATTTCCCCACCTTTGGCAACCTCGTTGTTAGTTTAAGCTAGTCTAGTCAAAACTAGACTGTTTCTAAGATTTAATGACCTCCAATTCAGACACCCTACCTTTAGATTTCTATTTCAAGTTGGGCTGAATAGCCCTAAAGAGCACATGGATGAGCTCAACTACCAGATGCTACTGGTGCTTTTTCCAGTTTTCCCGCAAACTTCTTGTGCTGTCCTGGATAAAGCAATTGCTGTGATTTTTGTTGCAAGACCTTCTGCTTCTTCACAGTTGCTGCCTGTCTCTTAGAAAGCTGTATCTTGGAGGCAAAGGCACATTTTTGTCATGCCTATTTACTTCCTATACCTCAGACCAAAGAGTGCCCTTGGTAGAGCTTCTTGCTATACTGAAACCACAGACCTATGCTTGTCTGTAGTACAGCCTTGGGCAAATCCCACCCCTCTCATGTCTTAGGCCAATTTATAAAGTGAGTCATAGAATCAGAGGATGGTTTAAGTTGGAAGGCATCTTTAAAGATGAGCAATGAGTGATCTTCAACTAGAACAGGTTGCTCAAAGCCCCATCCAACCTGACTGTGACTGTTTCCAGGGATGGGGCATCCACCACCTCTCCAGGCAACCTGTGTCAGTGTCTCACCACACTCATAATAAAAATTTTCTTCCTTGTACCTAGTCTAAATCTACCCTCTTTTAGTTTAAAAGCATTGCCCCTTGTCCTATTTCTACAGGCCCTCCTAAAAGGTTTGTCCTGATCTTTCTTGCAGGCCCACTTTAAGCACTGAAAGGCTGCAATAAAGTCTCCCTGGAGCTTTCTCCAGGCTGAACAACCCCAACTCCCTCAGCCTTTCCTCATAGGAGAGGTGCTCCATCTCTCTGATCATCTTCAGGAATCCTTTCCCCACAGTGGAGGTCAGGGTCCAGGAAGGCTGTTGAAGACAAAGAACTAAATAACTCACCCTGTTGCACTGAAGGAAAGGACCTGTTCCAATCACACATGTACCACTATGTTTTAGCAGAGAAATGGTTTGCAGTGTGTAGTCAGGCTCATTCTTTCCTTCATTTTTTTGGTAAATGTCTAAGTAAAAAATAATTCCAATGACTTCTCAGCAAAGTCCTATACCACAAAAACCCCTGGATCTCTTGGAAACTCCCTGGTCTATGTGCTAACTTGGCACTATATATGGCACTGTACACTTCTTCATTCCTCTCCACCTTGTCCTGTCCCCTTCCTCCTCTTCCAACATGGGCATCCTGTCTGGAAATGATACACAAACTGCAAGTCTTGGAGTAAGATAGTAAGCATATGAGGCATTATAAGCAGCTTAAGTGAAGTTTCTTATTGGAAACATTATTTTGGTTTTAGGGCAGGACTAGTGGAGAGAATGGGCAAAGGAAAGCAAGAGCAACTTCAGCTGTTTGTGGGCATGGAGAGTTGCTCTGCCAACCCCATCCATGTGAAGAGCAGCTATAATGTTTCTGGAGCAGAACCAGATTTCTGGTGCTGCAGGGCTTCAGGGCAGCTCCAAGACTGGCTTAACTATGCTGGGACTTTCCACACAGAGATCCACAATGGCAACTGTGTCAGTCCTGCTGACAGCTTTCCTTTAGGCAGCCCTTGGTTACACCCCACAATTGTCTGTCACTACGAATGCATGGCACAACAGGAAGCTCAGTGTTTAGTCTGATACCAGCCACTTGCTTATCACCACTCACTTATGAACCACACCTTTGTTCTCATTGTTTTACTTAATGGAGAGTTTAAATAACTCTGTGTTCAAAGTACTTCTTTTGCTCCAGTTAAGATGATGTAGTAGTGCACCAGAGATCAATATTGCCCACAAATTTTAGGTTCAGCATCTCTGTGACTAAGCATGAGAAGTTGCAGAGAAAACATTCTCTTTTGGGAGACATTCCTGGCAGATCTGTATTGGCAGTTGTCTAAGTCCAGAATCCTCTTTCTTGTACTGAATTTGGGTGTATTTCTGATTTTCTCCTGCCTTCCTAAGCTCACTGACTCCAAGGGCCAGACAAAATGGATCTGACACTGGTGTTGACTAAATGGCTGCCATTCAGAGGGATTCAGATGGGCAGAGCTGGCCAACATGAACCTTATGAAATTTAATAAGGATAGATGCAAAGTCCTGCACCTGGGGAGGAATAATCCCTTTCAATAACACAGCAGGGGATAGATGGGGCTGGTGAGAAGCTTTGTGAGGGTCTTGGTGGGAGGTGACCATGAGCCAGCATCATGCACTGGCAGCAAAGAAACCAAACAACATCCTGGACTGTGGAAGAGGAGCCAGGAGATCCAGGTTTCCTCTTTACTCAGTGCTTGTTTGATCACATATAAATACTACATGCAGATTTGGGCTCCTCATTTCAAGGAGAACATTGATCAGGTGGAGGGAGTTCAGTGGAAGGGCAGCAAGTTGGCCAGGGGCTCCAGCACTCATCCTGTAATGAGCTGGGCTTGTTCAGGCTGGAGAAGCCATGGCTCCAGCTGAACCTAAAGCAGCCTCCCAGTGCCTAAAAGGAGGTCACCCACTAGACAGAGCAATAGCACATGGAGGGAAGATGAGAAGTACATTGAAACAAGGGAGGTTCTGTTCAGATATAATTGGAAACATTTGTACTGTGAGGATTGTCAAGCACTGGAACAGATTACCCAGATTGCTCCATCCATGTCCTTGGAGGTTTTTAGGACTTGTTCGGATCAACCTGATCTCACATGAACAGGGAGTTGGGCCACAGACATCCCGACTGACCTTCCAACATCAATTATTCTATGGGAATTAGAGCAGCGTAGGAGAAAAGTAGAGAAAGTCAGCTCACACTAAGGCAGAATGAAAGAAGGCTGAAGAATGAAGATGTGTTGAAAACTCAGCAGTAGAACCAGTTTCTGTTCTTGGTTCTGTTTACAGAAACAGAGGTTGACATTGAATATGCTGCTTAACTCTCATCTGTGGTTTTGATTCTAAGCTGCCACAACTACACTGTGTGGGTGAGGTTTTTAGGGCCCAATCTACAGCTAACAAAAGAAATTCTGACCTTGGATCTTTCCTTGAGGTTTTAGATTCCTCTTAGATTCAGCAATGTGCAACAGAAAATAAAATCAGAGTAGAAGAATGTAAAGAAAGGATATGAAGAAATCATACAAAGAGAGTAAAGGCCATAAAAAAAAAGAAAATAAAAAATAATATTTCTAACAGCTCCTCAGTCAGCAACAGAAAAATATTGTAAGAGTTTATAAGAGATTTGTAAGGACAAAAGGAAAAGAAATATTAAACCCCAAGTAGAAATCTCTAATTTTAGCCAGCTGAATTTAAAATCTTTGTTTAGTACACAAAATCTCTTGGGTAAACAAAATATGCCTTTGTCCCTTGCTTAGTCCAAGAGGGATAATAAAGCTAAGAGACAACATTGGATTTAAGGATAATCAGATTAAGGCTGAGTTCTCTGTTTTCTTTCTAATCTTTAGTTGCAATAACCAATGATGTTTGGAACTGTATCTTGAAAACTGTATCTAAACATGAGGAACACCTGCTGGCTTGACTGAAAGACTAAAGATATTGGACAAAGTTTTGTTGTGTTGGATAAAGTCTGTGCAAAGCTTCTGACTTTGGTTTATATTATCTTAGTTTTGTCGTGGTACTCTCTTAAAAAGAGAATGGCACCAGCTGTAGGAGGCTCTTATGTAGATGGGAGTCTGGACCACCAACCTGGAGTTAGGAGGGATTCTGCACAGATCTAATCTTATATATTTAAGGTCAATCAATTAAGGTGTGTCATCTTTATGTAGCACTTATACCAACTGGTTGTTTTGAAGAGATGGAGGCCACAGAGTTTTCTCCTAAACACACAAATGAAATGTCTTATGGAAAAGGGGAATGATTCAAATATAGTAATGCTGGAGTTCATGAAATGAGGATTATAAACACAGCATGGGGGAGAAGTGGGCAAGTCAATCATGGTGCCTGTGTGACATTGCTCTCAGGAATTTGCAGTGGTGGTTCTGGCTGAAATGAGCACATTCTATGGGCTCTGACTGCAGAAGGTACATTTTAAAGGGGAAGAATAATTAAGCAATGACAGAGGCATCATCATTATTAGATAATCACAACCCAGGGGCATTAGCAAACGTTGAGTTTCTCTAATCCCATGGGGTCTAATTATTCTGTGATAATAACCACACCTCCAAGTTTTAATTTATTCTTGTGGAGAATCTGGAGGGGGAGGGGGAGAAATGGGGGCATTTTAATATTTTTGCTAAAAGAAGATGCAGTTGGCCTTTCACTAGGGCTCATCAGTATTCTGATCTAGCTAGCATGTGTGATTGGCATTAAATTGTCTGCCCTTTACAGTGATCTCCAGCCAATCTGAGTATCCACCCTTGCACAAACTGGTGGCCTCCCTGTTGCTGACAGTACCAGCAGGCCCTGATTCTATTTCTCAAGGCAGATTTTGGCAAAGGTGAGGTAGATTTTCCTGGTCTGGAGAGGAGTATTTTCCGTAAGGTCCTCTGACAAACACAATGAGATTGGTATGGAGAAAGAAGTAAAAACTTGCACATTTTCTGGTATCTCAGAAGTGCTGTCTGACACGTCAAAAAGGAAGATTCTAGGAAGTTTAAGTGCTCTGCTTGTGCTTGGATAGGATAAAATTAAAGTGACAGATGCACTCCAGGGAAAGAGCACCAGAAAAGCAAGAGAGCAAGCAAGAGTCAGAGGAAACAAGAATGACAATATAGAAAGACATATACCAATATCACAGCCTTTCTCCAGTAAGTCAGTGCCCCTCTGCTTCTTCATTACTCACAGGTGAACTGTGCCCATGAAAGATAGTCCATTTCTTCTCAAGGAACAGGGAAAGAGAAGCAGCAGTGAGCAAAGAAGGAAGGGAGAACACCATACACTCACTATCTGGTCTCTTTTTTGTATCTGTGTGTATGCATGTGCAAATGAGAAAAAGCATGACAGAGAGGGAGAGGAGAGGAAGGAGTCTTTTCCCATGGTGATCCTTCTGGTTCTGGCTTTCTAAAAAAAAAGGTTTATATTTTATTAAGTCCTTTGTGAACATTGACTTTTACAAGAATTAAAAAAAAAAACAAACCCAGAAAACATAAAGAGGGGAACCAATTTGTTCAAATCCTTTGCAAATTCAGAAGCCAAGGCCTTCAACTATGGGAGAATAACTTTAGGCTCATAAATCCATACTATTCAGCACAGCATGGGTTTTTGAGAGCTAAGAAAGCTTGGGAGAAGTGAAAATCAGGGACACTAATTTTAATCACTTGTTTATGTTAACACCAACTTGACATTTGTGATTGTCATGAAATTACAGTGTCTACACCATGGACCTTCCACAGCAGTGCAAAGAAGGAGGAGAAAACAGCATGCAAAGATACTACAGGTATGGCAGACAAACTTATTAGTTGGTTATTTTTGTAGTTTTCTAGTCCTCTGTTCCGTAATTTTTCCTCCAAACCTATCTATATAGCAGAAGGTATATTAACAAACAAGAGTTTATTGACTGGGCATGTCTTCATGAATCTAGGGTGGTTTTGTGAATCTTGATGTTTAAGGGCACATTTTCCTATGAGATTTTGAAGACGAAGAGAGAGAGAGAGAGAGAGAGAGAGAGAGAGAGANAGAGGGAGAAGAGGGAAGAGAGAGAGAGAGAGAGAGAGAGAGAGAGCAAAAAGCAAGTTAATATTCTGGGCCAGTTTCACAACGATGCTTCTGTTTTGTTGAAATGCATTTCTCATTGAAGACCATCCACCTCTAGTGTAAACTACAAGTTAATAATATTTATTGTTTATTATTTTATATTAATAATAAACAAGCGTAAACTACAAGATAATACAAGTTGTACCTCAATACTGTGCCTGCAACATGTTGTGCATTCACCCCAGCACACCACAATAATAAATTGCCTTTGGTTTTGGGTGGGAAGTACTTTAGAGTGGCTTTGGGAACAGAATAATAATGCACAGTGGACTGGCTTGGGGTCAGCTTCATGGCTGACCATCATGTATTTCCAACTGTAACTCTAAATGAAATCAAACCAAATTGAATCACCACAATATGAGGAAAACAAAGAATTACTGAGCACTTAGGACTCTGTTTTACTCAGTGGGGCCAAGGGCTGTGGCTGTGCTCGTTGAAGCACCACTGAGTTCACATCAAAGCCATTTCTACAGGGAACTTCCAGCTGTGCTCTCATGTTTATTACAGCTATCTCACACAATTTGGAGCAGGCTATTGTTCTGAGATGCATGCCCCGATGCTGAAATGACCTCCATGTGGAGCTGCTTCAGAATACAGCCACTTATAAATCACTTTCTGAAGAATTTCTGATCTAAAATCAAGAAGGCTCCTCTGAGGCCAGGATCTCCTACCTGGAGTACAGGTTCCTTCACATGGCCCCTGGCGTGCCTGCAACATCTTTGACACACTTTCAGCACTAAGCACTGACAAACAACATGCAGTAGCATCTCTCCATTAAAAAAAAAAAAAAAAGAAAGAAGAGTGTCAGCAGAGTCCAAGGCTATCATTCAAGGTAAGCAATGTTTTTGTTCTACGAGTGCTTACCACGTGCATATACGCCAATTCAAATTTTAGTACCTGGGAGAGGATGGCCTGATTCATCTTCTTTTTTACCTCTCTCATATATCTGTCTTAAGATCAGGTAAACAGTCCTTGGGAGGTGTTTGTCTTTCTATTGCAACAAGATGTTTCTAAAAGACTTGTTTCCTTCAGACATTTAGGAGTCCTATCCATGGTATTTTAGAATAGAAACGAGCTAAACTATATATTGAAAATTTGAGTTTGTAGTTAAAGGAGTTATGAATCCTGAAGGTGTATGCCATTATTTCCATGGCAGATGGATTTCTAAGTAGGGTGTGCAAGCACAACCTTGTTGGAATAGCACATCCACAAAATGCAGTTGCTCACCCCTGGGAGCTGCAGAACTTGAGGATTATCTTGCCTCATATAAAATTACTCAGTCAGGTCCTTTGCAGACCATTTGTAAAGTCATATTGAGTTCACTGTGACACTGGTTCTTTTCATACATAATAGACATTTTTGTTCTGCAAACAACAAAGGCAGCTGAGGGTTTATTTTACTTGGTTTTAAACTCATGCAGTTGTTGGAGATATTTTTGTTTGGCCACTGCATAAAATAATTCAGTAGCCCCATATTCAAGCAACTACTTCTTCTGATAGAATGTTAAAACAATTAGGTTAAGACATTAATAATAATAAAAAATAGAATAAAATTAAGATTTAAAAATTATTATTTTTTACTATTAATTATATTTTTCTGCCTTGGGTAAACAGACCAGGAGTATCCATGGACACAAGCACAATCCAGTAGGATTGAAGGAACAGTGTTGGCAGTAGTTGAAAGCTCTTTCAAATGCATGAGTCTTTCTAAGATTTACATTATTTTCTGGGTATTATGAACTGCAGCATTTTCTGGGCTTGCAACTTCTTGTAAGATATATTACATATAAGCTCACATATCTACCTGTGTAGGCAAGCTGATATTATCATCTTTCTTTAGTGGAAAGCAACCCTGAATGAACTTCAAATAGTGCTTCCAACAGAAAGAAAAAAAGCTTTTTTTTTTTTTTTTACAAACTGGGATTCTTGTAGCTTGAAATAGAGATTAAGAGTGGGGTAGAGAGACACTTACAAAATATAATGTATTATACGTGTTATTTGTATACTGCAAGCAAAGTAAATCCTGAAATGTGCTAAGGCAATGGATTTAATACTTTAGGAAGATGATAATGTAATAATGTTTAAAAAACAAACATGTCTCCTGTTGAATTAGATCCTACTAATCCATGGTTTAGTACTGTATGCCGCTTCCTGAAAGAAAAAAAGAAACCTAAAAAAATTAACTAGCACAATGCTTGACTGGAAATATGCCCGTGCTTCTGTCCTTCAGTATTAATGGAATTCTGAGGAAACAGCTGGAGATTTCTGTGCCAAAAGTTCATAAACTGATAATGCTGATTATAAAACAGATAAGGATTTTTGCAAAATGACCCCTACAGTTGTCAGGCAGCCTCACACTGCTTCACAAAGCAGTTCTGCCCACCCTGAGCCCATTCAGTGCCTGAACCTCCCTGAGATCCTTCAGGCTGCATTGATGCACCTGCTCAGAAACCCTTCTGAGAGGAGAATGTACAAAGACCTGTTACACTTTAAGGGACAAATGTGCAAACAGGCCATCCCAGTGACCTGCTGCCATCAGCATCCTTCAGGCTTATTTTCCCAACGAGGACACCAGGGAGAGACAGTGCTGTTCCAGGGAGGCTCCATATGAATCCATCACCTAGGCCTGAAACACTTTTAATGTACTGGGACTCTGGGAAATTCTTAGCCACAATTCCCACTCTTTTCTTCTTCAGTCATTAAAGACATATTGAAGCATTATTAAAAATAGAAATATAGGTCAAAAATACATGCCCAGTTTCCTATTTTTGGCTCCAACTTGTGCTTGCATGCCTGCTTAATGGCCTAATTATCAGATGGGCTTGGTACCAATATATCTTCAAGAAGCAGCATAATCTCTGGGCACTAAGAGCAGTCAAAATCAATTCACTGGTTGAGGAGCCTAACCACAGACTCTGAAACCTAACACCATGTGTGTAAGACCAGCTGACACACAAGAGTTCAGAAATATACTTGTCCTGCCACAAATCTCCTTGAACTATGCAGTCCAGTAACAGACACTGGAATGTGGGCATGCTAAGGCAAGGTTTTCTTCCATAGCTTCCTTGAAAACATATTCACATATTGGTGCTGAGATCAGAGTTAAAGGCATTGAAATTCTCTGTCCTCCAAGCACTAAGGTAACAATGCTATTTATGTTACTAGACTTAAATACAAAATTTAAAAACATACGCTTGGGTTAAGTGTGTGTACTGTACATGCACTGTATTTTAAAACCTTTATTTAAGCTATGTCTTACATTTAGCAACTGATTATTTATCCTAAAAATAATGAAAATTTTACTAGGGAAGTTTTCTGTGTTCTGCAAAACTAATAAAGCTTATTTTAAATGACTTTACAATAATGGAACATGCATTAATTCCACATGAAATGGCACAAAAATAATCAATTTGTACTACAGCACGACGAGTGCCATTCTGCATTTTAAACCAATCTTTTCCAACATGAAACATCTACTTCAATTCAGTCTTTAGCAAACTGTCAGACCTTCCTACACACCTACTGGTAGGATTATTTTTGAATCATCCTGGCAGCAAATCACAACTATCTCAGTGGGTGTACTGGCCTCTAACAAAATGTCACGGTGGCAGCCTTGCGCCACTGATTGGAGAAAAATGTATTGTACTGAAGTGAACAAAAAGCAGATCTTCTAAGAATGGTTATTTGAACATTCGTCACTGCTTCTCAGCTGAAGCATCTTATATATTCTATAAAATCTCTACCATTTCAACAATTGTGCTCACAACATGAACACCTTCAACTAACAAAGACAATCTTCATACTAGATTAGGGGGTAGAGAAAATAATGAGCCACAGATGATAGCTATAAGTTATAATTCTCTGCTTTGACCAGAGGGAGAGAATGAATTAATTCTTACAGGAAAGGCAGTGTAATTTTTTTTCTTTTTCAGTTTATTCTATACTTCACAGTCTTCCTTTTTTGGAGACTGTTATTCTTCAATGTCAGCATCTGTCTGAAAATGAATATTTTTAGACCTTTGTGCTTAGGAGAATTTTTTTTTTTTTTCAGCGTAAGAGTTAATGGCTGAATACTGACATAATATGACAAAAGCTGTGCTGGATTTTAAGAGATCATTAAAGGAAAAAGGTATCACTTTCTAACTTTCTACCCTATCAGTATTATTTTCCCAAATATTTCCTCTTAGGTTTACACAGCAGATAAACCTAAAGAGATTTTTACTGAAGCATGAATAGCTAGTT
The DNA here is from genome assembly GCA_013399835.1 of Leptocoma aspasia. Lineage (NCBI taxonomy): Eukaryota > Metazoa > Chordata > Aves > Passeriformes > Nectariniidae > Leptocoma > Leptocoma aspasia. Next base: position 176,963 of record VXAX01007180.1, read on the forward strand.
CAGCTGTGTGAATAAATAATAGTTTAGAGAATCAAATAATCATGAAAACGTCATGGAAAAAGAAGGCTCCTAGGTCTGAAACTGAATTAACTTCTAGTTTAGCAGTTGTATCCCCCCACAGCTCAGAAATTATATTGTGTATGTTCATGCAGATAAATTTGGATATATAATTAGATGTTTCATCTCTTCATTTACACATAGTAGGGCTTTCCTACTGGTTACTGAAACAAACATTTATGTGTGAATTTGAAGAAACAAAATTGAAATGATCTCACAGAGGCTGTGGAATCTCCATCCTTGGAGATACTCCGCCCTTGACTAGACATGGCTTTCACCAACCTGCTCTGAGTGGTCCACATTTTACAGTGCTGTACTAGCCTTGTACCACCCAGGACAGTCAGAATACACACTATTACCCTTGGGAAAATTAGGGTAGTGGGTCAATTGAGGGAAATTAAATGTCAGACAGTGTTAGAGACAGATACTTTGATTCTGAGCTTATATGTCCCTCCTTCACATCCACCTCCAGGCATTCCCACCACCCCTGAATGAACCCTGCATCTCTGCAGGCTCTGGAATAGCAGCCCCCTGTGAGCTCTTTGCTCCATGATCCATTTACAGGATGTGTCAAGGACAGTCTCTGGAGGAGAGAATAAGGTTCCTGACACTCAGCAGGGATTCATCCTGTCCAAATTGGGATATTTACATTGTGGACACCTACAGTTGAGGTAGCCCCTCCAAAATCCCTTCCCACTTAACAAGAAATGCAAACTTCCAGGTCCCCACCCAAAGGGAACTGAGACAAACTGGATAAGGCAAACCTGGTGTCAGGTAAAGGCTACCCCAGCCCAAATCCTTGTGTTATGAAATACTACAGGTACCTGCCTTTAAAACAGTATGAAATAGTACTGGCACCTGTCTTTAAAACAGAAAGTATCCTAAGCAAGTGAATTGAAAATAAAGTGAAGAATTAATTAACTAAATAGAGGTGATTAAAGTAAATAAAGGAAACAATTATCATATCAAAATAAAAGACAAGAAAGATGATTAAATGAGTCTTCAAAAGACCCATGAGAAACTCATGAAAGACATAATATGCCTTTACCTGGTTTTTAGTCTTTCATGATTTCATTTTAATTTTTATTCACTACCATCTGATAATTGCAAGAAACAGTTACTTTAACCATAGGCAATTTAAACCATTTTAATTTTTTTCCAGGGCCAAGAGACAAAAGAACCTATTTATTGCCTGAGGGGATTTTTACTAAAATGAAAGCTTAATCTTTCATGTTTTTTTAAGCAAAGGCTTTTAAAAAATCATTTCTAACAATGCTGTAGGGAGACACTTCCATGGGTATGCAAAATTGAAATTATAAATTTACAATTATAAAAAAATTAATAGTTTGGGGGATTGTATTGTCTCTGTTCTTTCTGAATGAATACTCTTTCAAGCTTAAGAGAAAGTATTAAGCACATGGAGGAGAACGAGTGCCCTTAGACTCTCTTGCGGTCACAGCTATTTAGTCAGAACGTATGGGAGAAAGATCATTGGAGTTTACTTTGTTTGGAAATCCTCAAATATCAGATGTCCCGCTGGCTCCTCACTTCCTGGCCTGTTTTTCTGTGTTGCCAGTGTTGGCCTGACCACTACCTCCTCTGTACTAGTGTGGTGCACTGATGGTTGCTAAACCTTATCTATGTAAAATTAAGCTTCAAGACGAATTTTAACTGAAACAACCACCTTTTGGGAGTCTTATGACACATGTTTACAAAGGACAGAACAAACAGCTCTTGGTCAAAGATTGATTCAGGGGAGATTTTCAGGGGAGATATATTTGGCTAGAGACATGAGTATGATTTATGTGGCTGCCATGGTTCAAGGCATACTGGAAGTACACACTTATGCCCATCTCCATTCTGTGCAGTATTTTGCCTTTAACAACATCTATAAAAGGATTAAATTCAAGCATCTACCTTTGCACTGCCACAAATGTGGGCTGTTTTCTCAACAAAAAATATTAATTTAATGCATTATCTGGAGAGATGCAAACATTTCTTCCTGGGCTTAGTGCAGGCTTTGAAATCAGACAAAATAATTTACACTTATGAAACACAACAAACTGAAGTGTTCTATTAAAGGAAAACTAGACCAAAAAAATACCCTTAAGGCCTCCAAACATCCACACATTGAAAGGCAGATTTAAATGTTTTCTGCCAAAATATTTCAAGTTTTAGTGGAAACACTTTGAGCTACTAGGAAAAGCTTTATCAAACTAAATTCATTTTCCATGGAGCAAAGAAGAATCATTGAAGATATTATTCAGGTTTACAAAACATGTAATAGGGTGGAGAGTGTGGAACCAGATAAGGAAGGTTAAACTGAAGAACATTTTAACAAGGCTTGATTTTAGGTTGGTTGTGCAACACAAACAGGTCAGTAGGCCTGTTAGAGATTTTTCAAGCTGTCTAATATTAGAAATACCTGTGTACAGGTACCATCTCTAAGACTTTCAAAGGCAACTGGCATTCTGAAGACACTATTTGAAAGGCCTAATGTCCAGAATTTTTTGAAAATAACACAAGCTCAATGTGCTAGCCAAAATCATTAACTGCTTCAGAAAAACCCTTGGTATCTGCCCTACAATACCACCCAGAGCAATAGGAAGCTCTAGTTTCCCCAAAGATATATCTGCCCAGCCCAGTGGAAGCACCTGTGTACCACGGGCCTCTGCAGACCTGGCCATCAGATAAAACAACCTCCCAGGTACTGAAGGAGCCTCAAGATCAGGTTAAAAGGGAACAGCAAGTCAGACAGGCTGTGTTGGAGAGGGAAGGAGAGAAATGTGGGCCTTAAGGTTGAATTCAAGTTCTGTGTGTACATGGCAAAGCAAAGTGCACGACGGGAACATTCTGGTGCCATTGTGCTGCAGAGCAGCAAAGAAAAAGGGAGTTAATTTCCAGCCCCTCTGCACCACAGTGCAGTGCATTGAGTTGCCCTGGGAACTCTTGTCAGTATGGGTCAAGATATGTTGTGTGTCTCTTGGGAGGGCAAGGCTGCTCAGACATTTATCAGCTGAACTGCAGAGATATCACAGAGCATGCATGAAATGCAACATTTCTGCTTCTATAAATGGGTGGCATTTAGACAGGTGTAACATGGAAACACTGACACTGGGAATAGCCTTTTGCAAAGTGCTAAGTCCCAGCTCCAGGACACAGGGAAGAGATTGCTCAGGTTTAAAAAAAACACAGCAGCAAGCCAAAATTATTTTCACCCGACCTGCTTCTCAGAGATGTTGCTAATGAATATTATTTTTAGGTCAAGATGAGGCTCATGCCAGAAACAGGAAAATTCTACACAGACTTAGTACTAGCCAAGTTTTTTTCCATTTAACCTCTGTCCCAAACAAACAATAAAACTGTAATATAATGGGAGCCCTGGCCAGCACTAAGACCCAACACCACACTCAGTCCCAGTTCTATTGTGCAGTGAAGACTGTTTTCCTTACTGATCAGCTCAGTCTGCCATGAATTATTTTTTCATGGGGGATAAATACACACTTAAACAAGATTAAACACAAATGTTCTTTAGTGGTGTCTAAAATAATATGAATGTTTTTTAGAACAGCAATAAACACACTTCATGATGCAAATAATTACACCCTGCAGCCTTTATGTAACAATAAGTGGCCGAATTCTCTACTCAGCTACATCACTGTAAACCCAGAGTAACTACACTGAATCAACATCTCTCTCTGTGGATTCTGGAGATTCTGAAGTGTTACCTATGTCTGAATTTGCCCCAGTTTCTCTCTAGGGTCTTGAAAACCTCAGAAATGCATGGGTGGAAATCCACATGGTGGTCATGGAGGCATTTCCACCTCTTATCCTGTCACTTTTGCCCCATAAGTCTAGCTTCTGCTTAGTGTAATGAAGTCAGAATCTGGCTGTGTATTCCTTGGGCATCTGATATCACTTCTGTAACTGTGTACTCAGGACCAGAAGAAAGCTCAATTGACGATCCAGCAAGAGAAGGGAAAAGAAAAAAGGACTTCACAAAAATTCATGAAGGGTAAAGGCAATACATGTGTGTGATGTAGATCAGTATCGTGGGGATTAAAAAGAACCACCTCAGCTGATTTTCCTTTGAATGGGAAGAATTTGGTCATATTCTGAATTCTTTGTGAAAAGCTAATTTTCTCTTAAGTTTCCCATGCAATTGTAATTTTCACGCAGAGTTTTTTAAGATGGGTCTGTTAGGTTTTAATGGCCCCTGAAATGAATCTGAAAAGGTGAACATGTCCACGTTGGACCGCTTGAAAAAGCAGTTACTTGCTCGAAAATTGCAACAAAATGTACTTGCAACAAAAATGTACTCAGCTGTTAAAGACGCGAGCACGGAACTTATGACACAACATGGAATCAGCGTTTTAACTACCTCCTTCCCCTGGACCCCCACGTTTGTGTGCTGGCAGCAGGCACTCTGCTCTTACCAGGACTTGTGAGGGCTCCCAGAGCACCAGTCGTTGTGGACAGAGGGTTTGCATTGGTGGTGGTAGCTGAGGTCTGGGCGGCGGCTGCTGCGGCTGCTAAAGTTGCCAAATTCTGTAATTGTAAAGCGTTCATGCCTATGTGGAGAAGAAAGAGGGTTAATTAAAACAGGTAATAATCATCATCATCATAACCATAATCATCAAAAAGTGCTGTTTTCAATGGTCATGGAGCTTGGGGTGTACCTTGCCAATAAACTCAGTTCTTTTCATTCCCAAGACATCTATAATCTCAAACCACCTCTTACAGTTCCTGAAGAGTATTTCTCATCTCTCTGCCTTGGAGTTGAGAGAATGCACCAAAGACACCAGCCTATACTTCAGGAAAATTAAACCTGGTTTGTGCCTCTTCTAAGGGAAGTGTAGAATTAAAAGTCATTTAAACTCTGCGTGAAGCCCAGGCACAATATTATTTCCTGACACAATGGGGGATATAAAGAAGATAGCTAGCATTTAAAACACATTCAGGACAGGGTCATATAATTGGGATGAATAAAATTTGTTTCCCTTGTCTCCTCTGAATACAACTACTAAGGTTATGCTGTGCAGTAGCCAATAATTGTGCTCAATTTCCTTTTGGTGGTTCATTTCTAAAAACATGCATGAACTAAGTACATCAAATTAGTATCAGCCTGACCACAGAGCCATCACTGAGACTGGGATTTTCAGGCTGTGAGCTCTGGACTATGATGACAAGTCTACTGAGTAAATCTGTTGCTTCATTATTTTAAAAGGTGTGGGGGAGATGCACCTTTATTTTAGTGAGAACATTAAAGAAATTGAGGCATTTAAATTTAATCTAGATGACAAGCAAAAGAGGACAAAAAATAAAGAGAACTTTTGTGAAATGGAAAAAAAAAGGTGATTAAGCAACAGCCAATGGCATACATTTGCTTAAATCAGAGGAACAGGAGTTAGTCTCTCCAGACAAATTAAAAAGAAAACATCTTTTACCTTGGACTAAATAAAGTACTTGGGCACTGAAATACTTCAGTAAGAGCTAAAATGCAGATATAAGATGGGTGCTAGCATTAACCAGACTGGATCCTTCTCAGGATCCCCTGAGTAAGTCCAGCTATCCCCAGGGCGATGTTCAGACTGGGCATTTACACAAGGACAGAGAGACAGGGTTTGGATGGCAGCGAGAGATCATCTCTGGGTTTGGACATATGAAGGAGCTCTGTGAGAGCCTGAGCCCTCAACAGAGTTGACAAAGTGCAAAAACCCAAAAGACTAAAAGAGTTTTATTATGTTCTTGTAGTCCTGATAATACCAGTATACTCACAAAAGGTTAGGTAGGAAGAGCAATACCTTTTCTAGACCTAGTGAGAGCTGGGAAGAGTGCATGAGTATTGGGGAACACTCAAAGAAGAGTCTGAACGCTGAGAAACCTGTCTGATTTTGTCTGAATGTTAGGTTGCCTACAAGAGATCTTACTTCTCCCTGCACACTTTGTATCTCAAACAGAGGAGCTTAACAACATCTTGGAAAAAATGAAAAAAAAAAAGAGCTTAAATACAATACTTGGTAAGTATGTTTGAGAGGAAAAAAAATGCAATGAAGGAGAGGTACTTTCTAGGAATTCAGAACTCCTGCAATAATGGAGAGTGATATTACTTTCAAGTAATAGGAAAGAGAATTCTTACTGTCACAGCATTAGGGACTGTGAAATGAACATTGATATAAACATCTACTTCTGAATAAAGGCCCAAATTTAAATACAGCATGTTCCAACAGGCAGGTCAGGCCTCGGGTGAGCACCTAATTTGATGGAGGTTCTAATGTGGGTGTCTCAGTCAATGCCCCAATTCAGTTCAGATGTTGGTGTTTTTGAAAATGTGACAGAGTTGCAATGCTGAGAGTTAAGATTTTAGTTGATCCAAGATACACCAATTCATAGTCTGGAACTGGAAAAAGACACTTGGAGAAATTATGTGACCAAGAAAGCTCTTTAAGGTTTCTTTTGGAGGCTAAAGACCATCTTAAAAGATAAGGCTTTTCTCAAACATTACTAATCCAAACTATTTTGCAAGACACAGCTCACATGTATGCAGACAACATGGTTTCATTTTTTAAAATTACTCATCGGGCTTACTGGCTTGCCCTGGCTGTAAGTATTTTTTTTTCCCCACCAAAGAATTATCTTGCTTTGATAGTAAGACTGCAGACTACTTCAAACCAGATTTTGGGGATGGAAAAGACTGGGACTCAAATCTTTGCCGAACAAAGCAGTCAGTAACCCTCAAAATGAGATATGGAATTCATTTTCATCCTGGACTGATATTGGTCCTTCATTATAATTTACCTTCCTTTTTCATCAGGAGAATAAGTAATTCAGCAAAGAACATCCAACAAACATTGATCTTCACTGAGGCTGTATTTTCGTGCCATTCTGTAACAAGGATTTGGGAAAGCAGTGGGTTGCTCTCCTCCAGAGGAATGGCTTTCTATCACCCACTCTTCAGTTATTCATCAAAAGGATCAGTCATAACCAGCTTATATTTCTTCTGTGTGAGGGTTCCTTTGGACTTTTAAATGGTATACAAGGTAGAATTAAATAATTGTGATGAATACAGAATTATTCTAGAGGGCAGCCTAGGCCAGACAAGGTCAATAGGCAGCAGAGCAAACAACTGCTCTCTCTGCCCTCAAGAATCACCCTTGCACCTCTGTGGATGAAAAACAAATACCATCATTGCCTCATTCCACAAAAATTTTTTTTTTTTTAATAGTGGGACATTTTCTGTATAAGCACAGGAGGAATGTATCTATTTGCCAAATGAGTTTCAATGCCCAAAGAAGATGAATGAACAAGAGCTTGGTGGTGATGAAATTGTCTCCCCACCCAATTTGTTTTACTGTAGCAGTGACTGCAAGACATTGGCCACAAAACAGCCTGCAGATCATACAGGGTGTCAGCTTGGGCGTCTGCAGGAGAAAAAAACTGCTGGCTGTTGTCACACCTGAGTAAGAGAAGGACAGCAAAGACCCCCACGGAACTGAGCACCCAAATGTGTGTGTCAGCAAGGGCTCATGGCACACACTGTCCCCCAGCATGCTCTAGAGCCCATTTTGTCAACAGTTTTATAATTTAATACGCATCTTCTTTAGGATCCTCTGCCTGCTCAAACATCTGAAAAATAAGTCCTGTCATCACTGCTTCACATTCCCCAGGCATTTTACCATCTCTGCTCCCCCTTTATTGGTTTATCCCATCAACTTGTCAGGAGTGTCAACATCCCATTCGCTTGGACAAACTTGGAGGAGGGAAACCAAATGCTCTGAAGTCCCAGACCCCAAAAGTACTTTGCTTTCAAACGGGGATTTTTGGTTCAATTGAACCTCAGCTAAGCTACAGTTCTGCAGTTCTGTGGGATGAATCTGCTCTCTCATTCTCTCCCCTTTCACACACACTCTTCACACATTTCACATCCTACAGTTTTTTTCAAAACAGTCCCAAATCGTGCAACAGAGCTGGACAGCAAATGAGTAGATGGATTTTATTTGAAAGTGCTGCTCACTCAGCAAATGCACCTCTCTCTGAAGAAATGCAAATTGCTTAACGCTGAGGAACAGCCTCATAGGCAGAGCTGCACATGAAAAATGAATATCCTCCTGTAGAGGGGAAAAAAAAAAAACCCTTCTGGGTAAGGAATAACTCTTGATCTTCATGATGGAGACAATGTTGGGAATTAAAGGGAAATGATTAAAAAACCCAGATTCACAATACAGTTTGATTCCATTTTTAATAACACGTATTTACCAATGTGCTATCAGCTTGGCAAATATTCAAGATCGCAAGGAAATTCAACTTTCATTTTGTTATTTGGGAGATTAAAAAAACAATTAAATTATGTACAAAACAGATGCACAGTATGCCTTGCTTGAAACTTAAGATTTTTTAAAAAATTATTTATAAGGATAGGGGCATGAAAATTTAATTTAATGTTCACCTTAGGTAATTTTGTGTCTTATTGTTCACAGCAATTACCATAAATCTACATATCAATAAGCGAGAACAGATGTCAGTTGTTACAAGTGCTTGCCAATCAGGCCTGTTAAAAAGTGACAGATGGATGGTGATAGAACATTCTCATAAGGCCTATTAGCACATTCACAGGAAATTTTTGTAGTGCTGCACAGTCACAGATGCAGTTCTGTGAAAACACGGGGAAATTTGAGAGCACGAGATTTACATTTTACAACTTCTTGTGCTGCCTCTGACACAAACTTTCATACAATGAAGTAATTTGCCTCGTTTCAGTCACTGCAGCTTTTCTCCTGTGATAACTGTAAATTTGGAATTATTGGGTATTTGTAGAGGAGGGAACGGAGTTACAAGCCGTTCCTGAAGGCTTCTTAGGCCTCATCAGCTCTTGGGTTTCTAAAACCATAATAAAATCATATTAGAAAATAGCTGAGATTTGCTTACTGCACAAATTCCAAAAAAAAAGGAAGTGCCACTACATTTAGTGGCACTGTATGCATGGAGAGTTTCAGAGTCAGTGGTGATTATCAGAACCAAATCTGATCACTCATAAGCAGTTCCCACTGACTTGACTTCCTTTGCTTTGGGAATTTTATCCTTCTCAATTATTAGGATTTATTCCATCTGAATTAAATCCTGGCTGCAGCTTAAGAAATGTGGATTAAGGTAAAATTTATCATCTCCAGGCTAAAAAGCAACTATTTGCTAACACTGACATCAGCCATTTTGGATGCTGATGGTAAAATATATATAAAGGTGTGGAGAGTGAAGCTATTCCAGCAATATTCTAAGAATTAAAATAGACAGGAGATCTAAGTGCCACCTCCATCAAACCATATATATTCTGTGGCTACTTTTAGAAAAGCTTCTTATCTGAAAAGTCCTTGAGGTACCCTGACCAGTTACTGTTGGATTGAGCAAAGCCCTTAAAACAACTTTTAAGTCCACAACTGATTCTACCCTGTATTTTAAGAGTACGTGCTTAAATCTGACTGCAGGTTCACAGAATCATAGAATGGTTTGAGTTCAAAGGGACCTCCAAGATCACCTAATTCCAACAGCCCTTGAGCCATTTGTCGACTTATGTAGGATTTCAGCCCATTTTCAGGTTATACATGCTCTAAACACATTCTGGCAAGAAGGGTGCTTTTGTCAATTGAAACTTCTTCAGTCCTAGTGGGAAGGATTCATCTGATGTAACTTTGTCCAAAAAAAAGTTACTCACTCAGGCTCTTGCTATAGTCAAAGAAGAGAGGGGGGGTAATGAAATAATCTGATCCTAAAAGAGGATCATAGAACCATTGACTCATAGAACATTTGGGTTGGAAGGGACCATAAAGACCATCTAATTCCAACCTCCCTGCTACAGGCAGGGCCACTTTCCATTAGTCCAGGTTGCTCCAAGCCCAAAGCCCACCTTTCAAGGGACATCCTTCACTATCCCAGGTTGCTCCAAGCCCTGTCCAACCTGGCCTTGAACACTTCCAGGGGTGGTGCATTCACAGCTCTCTGGGCAACCTGTGCCAGGGCCTCACCACCCTCACAAGGAAGAATTTCTTCCTAATATATGTAGTATTTTCCTAGTATCCATAAAATAGATTAACCCCAGCCTTGGTAGGATGATTCATTGCCTGGGAGTGACTCCCTCTTCACTGACATTGCAGGGAGATGGGATGCCTACTTTCCAAACTACTGAGGCTCAGTTGGATGAATTCCATCCACAGAGGGGCCAAGGCAATAAAAAGCCCCCTCACCCTCCATTTACTGGTTATGGAAAGCCCACACAGAGCTACAGATATTGTGCCCAGACTTGGCCCAACTTGCACATTGTGCACTTTTACCATCTGAATAAGCACATCTCCTAACTGCTGAGCACTGCTTTTTCCTCTCAAGGTGTCTCTCCTTCTCCTCTGAGAAGGAGCAATGTGTGGATTGTGAACAGGCTCACTTGCTGCAAACTCTGTCTCTCCAAAAATGCTAAACAGAGTTGTTTAATTTATTAGTTAAAAGAAAGAAAGAAAAAAAAAAGAAAGCTAATTTTATGTGCTAAAATAACTAGGACTTTCAATGGAATTAGTGTTACAAAAGCTGAATATTTTTGGTCCCTGAGGTCAACATGTTCAAAACTGGTAGTTATCTTTAAGAAACAGCTATCTCCCTTGAGCTGGAAACAGTTTTTCAGTGACCTTTACTTTTACTATGATATCCCTAAAGAGGTCATAGCAGGAGAAATCCTTCTATATGGCTTTGCTGGAATGAAGCCATCAAAGAGTCAGAGGATACAAAGGATCCTTTGGCCAATGCAAAAGTGTAGAGCTTTTGTGCAGATGGTCCTGGCTTCCAACTGGTCCCTCCAGATCCACTGAGCCAATCCAACAATTAGAAGAAAATATTCAGAAAGCAGAACCTTGCAGACTTTCTCTCACCCATCTGCTCCTACAGACTCTGTAACAGGAGGAAATCTGGCTTGGGTAGTGGAAGAAGGGTGGAATGGATAGAGCAGGGCTCAGAAAGGGCCAGAAGTTCAACCCAAAATGCAACCAAACTGTGAGAGAACTTGGACAGCACTGGAAAAAATATATACATTGGAAAAATATAAAACGTCCCAGCTGCAGAGGGCTTAGGGATCTGAAAGAAAAAGAAAAATCCATGGTTTCTCCTCCTGTATAACTTCAGAAAAAAAAATACACTGTCTGTTCAGTGAAATTAAGAGAAGCCTTTTGTGTCTTTTATGAGTACTGTACTTTTTTTAACATCTTGAATGGTCACACATACAGAAGTATTGCTGTATAAACCAATATTTGTTCCTGCCAAAACACTTGACATTAATGGATTATAGAAAATCTTCCTAGACTGTATATTGTTTAAATATTGAAAACACTGAAATATTTTCTACAGTCATCCTTGCAACAGTAAACCTCCTTTTACACTGTCTGTATGGTAATTCCCAAGCTCTTAAACAGGCAGGTTGGTTTAAATAACTGCAGCTTTTAGGACCTGCTCCAGCGCCAGCCAAATTCAATTCAAACATTCAAGCAACATCAATCTCCTTTGAACTAAGCTTCCCATGCAATTTTTATGTATTTGAAGGAGGAATTTTTGCTTGCTTGAAAGGTTGCTAGTGTTTAATGTAGCTTACATTGTCTTTTAAAGTAAGACAATCAAATCACATAATGTAATTCAGCTACATTATTAGCCTTCCCCAAAGACAAAGTGCAGGCTCTACACTGAGGCTGGAGAGGCACACAAGAGGAAACACTGCCTTTAAATTAGCATTAGGATTAGAAGATATCAGAGAAGGGGAGGAAAAGTGAGGAAGTGCTCACTATGAAATATAAGGATGCATGTCCTTGCGTGTTTTATACAGGACAATGAAGCAGACTTTGGCAAGGTAGAATTAGTGCCTGTAACCAAGACCAGGGGATTACTGTAATACCAAAGGCACCACTGCCAGCTCTCCCAACTTTTCCCAGTGTCTCAACATATTACATTGTTTTCTTTGGCTTGACTCATGAAGTAGAATGATTTCATGAAAATCTCATTTCTCAATAGAAATGAGATAAATTAAATTGCAGAATTCGACATGGAACCTTAAAGCTTGGGAAGCTAAATGGCAAGCTACAGCTTTTTGTCTCAAATTTCAGGATCTCAAATTTTTGTTAAACCAGTTTCATGATTTGCTTGGACTTCACACAATGCTGAATGCATAGCAGGGTCAGTTGGCTGCTGCAGCAAGAACAGTGTTCACTTTTAGACCTAGTGCTGAGTGTTTAATATCTGTGTGTTAGAGAGTTCTTGAGAAAAATCCCCATTTTTCTTTGGACTGATTTCCCAATTTACAAACAAACACACAAACAAACAAGCAAACTCCAATACTCTTCAATCACAAACACCTAAAAATCCCACTCCCTTTACCAAAATCAAAGAACCACTGCTTTTGCAACGTAAGAAGTACTTTAACCAGTCTGAGGCATGGTATTAAGGGAAGGGAATTTAAAACTGCACACTGAAGAGCAGTGTCTTTGCTCTGCTAGCAAAGAAAATTGCTTTGACTTAAGAAATAATATCACTGAGCATAGCAAATAACTCTTCAAATGTGCAGTGGGGTGTATGCCGTGCCCCTTCTGTTCTGTACAGAGACAACATAAGCTTTAGCAGTACAAATAAACACCTGCAGATCCAAAGGGCCCTCATTTTTTACAAGGGGGTAGCTATATCAGAAGTCCTAACGTAGCAAACCATGCCTTCATCAAGATTTAAGCACAAAAGAGATGCTAGAGCCCTGACATGGAAGTAAGGGTGGAATTTCAATGGCTCATGTGGCTTTTGATCAAAGTTTTAGTGTCTGAATTACATGGTAAGCACACCCATCGACTTCAAGGATAAAAGTTGCACCCCTCAAACACAAAGTTCAAAGAACTTGAAAGCTGCAATGACGGATCTTCTTTAGCACCTCACTCTATTGTGTCTGGACTTTATTCTTCACTTTGAAATGTTATATTAATAGGCAAACTATATGCAATATGGAATTACATATTAGATTCTTTTTTGTGAAATGAACCTGTACAGCTTAAGTTAAAAAACTCCAGGCCTTCAAAAATGTTCAAAGATAGCTTCAACTGGTAATGCAAGCTCTTGCTGCAGACACAGCAATACTTTCTATTCCTTTCACGAAACATAATATACAAATTGTTAATACCAGATGCACTGCATGACACAGTACTGCCTGATTTCCAAGGAGAGGACATGAACTCTCAGTTCTAACATTGAAATAATGCTTAATCTTTGGCACTTTCATGTAGAGATGCAGCTTGGAGAACAATTTAGTATCACTAATTTTACCTTGAACATAAAGATTCAAGAGTCACATGTTTTGGGGAAAGGAGAAAGCTTCAAGCTGTTTTGATAACCTGAATATAAGATATAAAATACATTTTTTTCCTGATGAGATGGCAGTCAGTCATCAAATTATCCCATAGATGAGTGCATTAGCAATCTAATCTGCAGTCGAAAAAAGTATATCCCTTGAGTAACAATGATGTGCTACTATGATTTCTTAAGATGGCTTTCTCTTAGTCTCAAGACCATATGATTTTCAGAGAATAAATCACATCCTGGATTGAAAGCCCATCCTGGAAATACTTGACTAAAATCCTTAGCTTCAACATGGTTCTTGAAAACAAAGCTGAATCTACACTAACAGTGAGAAATATGCAACAAAAACTTCTAAGGTGCACATAATGCGATGGATATCACATTATTTTTCCTCAGTGTCCCAATTCTTTCATTTTGTAGACCTAACCAAATATGAAAACACTAAAACACAATCTTTGAGCTCAAAACCACTTCCAAAACTCCCAAGTATAAAACTGTTGCTGAACCTCTCTGTTCTGTTTATCATATTAAGATACATTATTTTGATGGAAAAAATGCTAGATTGCAAGTATAACATAATAGAAGCAGCAAGCACTGCCAGCAGGTCTGAGGAAGAGAGAATAATTCAGAGATATTGTCATCTGTAGGCCAATTTATATTGTCAGACAGCAGGTTCACATTATTCTCTGATGTCACTGCAATAATGGCATAATATAACGATTGAGCAAAGAATACCTGTGGGGTATAGCTATACAGTGTGGTATATATATACTTGTTAAAGTATTTCAGGCTTCATTCAAAGCAGAACCAGAAGCAGCAAAAGACCAGGTTTAAAAAAAGAATGAGAAATGGTGCTCATAAAGCCTTCTGAATATTTTAGCCCTTGTTTTGTGATGATGAATCAAGCGTAATGCTGTATTTCATTGATTCAGTGGGCTCATGATTAAAATAAACTAATGTAGCAATTTAGAGGTTTTGTGATTCTTTTTTTTTTTTTTTTCCCAGTAACAAGAAAAAAAAAGCTTTTTAACAGTTCCTCACGGCAGGCATAATGTGCATCTGTGCTCTGATTTACTGCACATGCTGCCTTCTCTAGCATCATGTAAAGTTAGGATATCAGCATGGTAGGTCACACAGTGGGAATGACCTTTTGCTAATCACTACACATCAGTTACTACTGGCACACAGCTCATTACTAAGAAACCCTCCAACTAGCTGGCTTTCAAATCCGCTCACACTTTGATTCTTTTTTCCTCTTTTCTTTCATTCTTTTTTTCCTCCAGACTGAAGATTATACTTTTACATAAAATCTCTGTTGTGTAATTCTGCCAACTAGGGTTCCAAAGTCAAAAAGGCACCCAGTTAATTTTCTGTGATTATAAAAGGAGCCTGAAAATTCATACTGAAGGTAGGCCTGTAATCTTGGGTTTCATTAAAAAGGTCAGAACATTTTTCCTCACCACATATTATTAAAATGTTTGAGGGCTGCCATTAATTTGATTTTTCAGGACACAGAAATCTCACTGGAAATTAGAATGTAATCCTGCTGTTGCTTTCCTGACACTTTTCATAGGGCAGGATATGGCTGCAGGGACTAAGAGCTCTCCTGCAATTTACAATTGGTTACTTTGGCCAAATGGCAGGTGACTAATGCAAGACAAACTGTTTGCACAACCTGGGAGCTCTGGGTTTAATTTCAGTTCTGAAAGAGGGGTGAAAGTGTTTCTATTGACACTGAACCGTGAGCTGTCCCCTGCCAATACATCTGCCACATTTAATACACAACACGCCCCCCACCCCCTGCCAATGTGATTATTAGAGGTACAGAATTCAATAGCTTAAGAATACAGAACATAGCAGGAGCAAAATGAAAGGGTTTTTAACTCACCGGCCATTTGCTGAATGCCGCTGAAGGCACCCAAGTTACTGGAGGAAGTTGCTTGCTGCAGGAGCTGCAAATGAACAATACAACACAGCAATCTAGCTGACAGAAACGTAACAAATGAAGATAAAACTAAAATGAGCTATCATTTCATGTTTGGAATATTTCTGCTTTCCTTTACATTTATATAGTCTCTTGTTTCTGTCTGCTGTTGGAATGAACATCCCTAGAGTCAATGCTGTAAATCCATATTAATGTCTAATCTCTATTAAGAAACACAGAGACACAAGGGAAACTCAATAACATGGCTGCTTTAAAACAATTAATCAATTTATTCTTTTTAACAACCAGGTGTTAAATCTATTTAAACCAACATAGTGTGACTAATTACAACCCTCTGTAGTCTAGTAGTTACCATAACTCATCTCTGTCAATCATGGTCCATTCTTCCCCACCCCTGCGAATTCAGTTTTTTCTTTATTATCTTTATGAATCAAGCACACAGATATTCATTGGACTGGTATTTGTATATATATCAATTTAGC
Organism: Leptocoma aspasia; assembly: GCA_013399835.1. Taxonomy (NCBI): domain Eukaryota; kingdom Metazoa; phylum Chordata; class Aves; order Passeriformes; family Nectariniidae; genus Leptocoma; species Leptocoma aspasia. Next base: position 192,803 of record VXAX01007180.1, read on the forward strand.
CTATCTCAGTATTAATTAGCCAACCTCAGTACTAATATATATTTTTAATTGCTGGGTAAATTGCTGCTTATACCACTATATCAAAACATTGTATGCATACAAATTATGTATTTATACATACACAATACATGTATATGGGCACATCCATTTCATAGAATCAGAATGGTTTAGTTTGGAAGGGACCTTAAAGATCCTCCAGTTCCAACCCCCCTGCCACAGGAAGGGACAGCTTCCACTAGATCAGGTTGCTCAAAGCCCCATCCAGCTTGGCCTTGAACACTTCCAGGGTTGGGGCAGCCTCAGCTTCTCTGGAGTGCCATTCTCTCACCATCCTCACAGGAAACAATTTCTTCTGAGTATCTCATCTAAACCTGCCCTCTCTCAGTTTAAAACCATTACCCCTTGTCCCATCACTAAATGCCCCTGTAAAAAGGCCCTCTCTAGCTTTGTTGGAGGCCCCCTCCAGGTATGGAAAACTTTAAGATCCCAGAGTCTTCTCTACTCCAGGTGGAACAGCCCCAACTCTTCCAGCCCTCTCTCCATAGCAGAAGTGCTTCAACCCTCTGATCACCTTTGTGGCCTTCTCTGGATTTGCTCTAACAGCTCCATGTCTTTCCTGTACTGGGGGTTCCAGAGCTGGGTGCAGCACTGCAGGTGGGCTCTCACCAGAGCAGAGCAGAGGGGCAGAACCCCCTGCCTTGATCTGCTGCCCACAGTGCTGGGGATGCAGCCCAGGGCATGTTTGGCTTTCTGGGCTGGAAGTGCACATTGACAGGTTGTGTTAAGATTCTCATCCATCAACACTTCCAAGTTCTCCTCAGGGCTGCTCTTGATCCATGCTTTTGTGCTTGGGATTGCCCTGATCCAGGGTCAGAACCTTGTACTTGGCCTTGTACTTCGTGAGGTTATATTTGTCTTACTTGGAACCATGAGGAACCCCCAGGTTATCGAAAAGCTCCTCAACCAAACCTCTCAACTCCAGAGCCACAAAAGGCAGAGGCTCCCTCTCAGCTGTGATGAAGGGGAGCCTCTCTTTGCCATCCAGGACTGAAGACACGTGGCTGTGGATTTCAGATTTTCCAGCAGGGACAGCAGCTACCACTTGTTTCTTATCTTACATATGGACCAAGGAAAAGACTATTTTAAATTTATGGCTTTTCCTGGCCACATTCACTTTCTGTATGAGTGGATATGAACCATGCATGTTTAGCATTGACAGGACCATGCATTAAAAAAAAAAAGCCATTTCCAAATGAAAATGTGGAAATTTGATGATTGAACCACAACATTCCAGTTTAGAGGCTGCACCATATGGATATGGCCTCTACAGTGTTCAGCTGCCTATTTGTCCTCCCCTAAGGAAGAACTTAAATTTTATTCCAGCTATAAAAACCAGACTCTAGCATTCAAAACCCCTAATAAAACTAATGGAATAAAATTTTATTTACAGTGGAGGAGCTGGAACTAGGTGATCTTTAAGGTCCCTTTCAACCCAAGCCTTTCTATGGATCTATGATTTGTTTTGCAGATAAACACACCCAGAAAAAGACACACCGTGTATCCTGGACAATTTAGCAATTCACTGCAGGGAGTTTAGTAGAACTGATTTACCGTGGTCCTAAAATAAATAGAATATAACACAGCCACCGCCTCTGAAATGAACTTACAGCTAGATATTGTGGTGTGAGTCCTCCAAGACCTGTGAGGTTTCCCCAAGTGGCAGTATTGAGCTGTTGCATCTGCTGAGCCAACTGCTGCTGCAAACGCCGCTGCTCCTTGTCCTTTTGGGTGTCAGCAAACTTCACCACGATTGGCGAAGAGCAGCCCTGTGGTTGGACAGATCGGGAGAGACACAAGGGTTAAATCACACCGGGTCATCCTCGCCTCGTGAGCTCAGCCACGTCCTGTAGGGCCACTGGCACTGGCACAACCAGATCATTCACCCTCTCTTTGTGACTGGCACGTGTCGGACTGCAAGGACTAAGATTTTCAGGTTCTTACGAAAAGAGGCTATGGAGAAATTATTGATTCTCCAGCTCTTTTTATAAAGCACCTTTCCTCACGCTCTCTTTTCCTTCCAGCTATCAAAATTGCTGCCAGAGACAGCAAAGTGTACCAGTCCTCTTTAATTAAGCTTCACAGCTGATGAGATGGACGTGATGCTTTGTCTGCAGTCTGTTTTCAAGGCAGCGCCAAAGGGAGAGGTGTCCAACCTCCGTGCTGCCAGGGACCACACAGCCAACACCACCACGGTCTGGCTGTGCCATCAGGCTCAGTGCAGCTGGCGTGTGCACCCTAAAGAGACTGGGAGCAACGGATTTACCTCAGTGCCCACCATCAGTGAGGCACTGGCCCTGTTCACACCAAGGACCCCCAGTCAATTCACCCACCTGCGGTCCGCTCCCAGGCACGCTTTGTATCAAGCACCCTTGAGATGTGAACAAAGGGAAGGATGCAGACCAAGAGGGACTAGTTCTGGTGATAGCAGCCCATTCCTGATTGCCACCATTTCTTCTATTGCTTCTATCAGCCTCTTGTTACATGGTATGGCAAAGGCTGTAAGATGCCTTAGGAAATAGGGAAGCTGTAAGAGAGAGCTAGAGGTCTGGTCTGCAGCCTATTCCTCACCCGTGGCTGAGGGACCCTTGGGAAGAAGTTGGAGCTCACAGACCAAATGGACTTTTGAGGTTAACTGCAATTTCCCTTGGACTTCAAATTGGGCATTCCTGGGCAAAGACACTGAGACAATGAGACATGATTATGAAAGATGTCTCTGTTGATTTCTCTCTGTTTTTTTCCCTGCTAAAAAATGTTTCAGATTTTAACCTTTCAAGTCTTAATTTGTTTCAGATCAAGAAAGCAAACTATCTACTGCAATGATTCAGTTTTCAAATTAATTCAAGCATTTTATGAGTCATCGAAACTGTCAATCCATTTCATACTGCTTTTCAACTTCACAGCATCCAGTGAATAACTTCCCTTGCCATGCTTTGTTATACTAATTTCTTGTCTAACTTCAATGTGAACACAATGGCAGGAATGATAAGTGACTCAATTCCGAGAAACACAGCAGTGCTTTAGCCAAAGTGTACAGTGTGGGATGCAGAGCAGGGTTCTACTTCACCTACACTTCCCATGGCTGCTCTCACAACACTGTGAACGTCTTCAGAAAGGTTCCTGTCCTCAATTGTTTACAAAAAGCAGCCATGTACCTTTTCTCTGAAAAAACCTCACACCAGGGCAAGTGATAAAAATATTCCCAATAATCAGATAAAATTATGAAATAAACTGCAATAATAA
>VXAX01007180.1:196138-211872 GCA_013399835.1 Leptocoma aspasia
ATAATATCTCTCATATGAAGGTCCCCCATCAACACTGTTCCTTTAGAATTATCTTAGGAAATCATCACTTGTGGTTTATTATTCCACCTCCAATTCTTTTCCTGTGTGTTTCATTGTAAAAATGTCTTTTAGTGTTTCAGTGAGGAAGAAAGGATATCCATAACACTCCAGCAATCAAATAAAGATTATGAAGGAGTCAGCTTGTTACACAATTACCTCTCTCTAGTGATTTTTATACTAATATTAAAAATAAGATCATTTAGAAAAAAAGAAGGAAAAAAAAGGAGCCAGGGGGTAGAGGATGTGAGAGAGATTTTTCTGGTTTTGCTAATAAAAAAAAGCAAACTGTTTCTATCTTATACGAAATATAAGTAATATTATTGGTAACACTGGGCTAAGAACAACGGCAGGAACTTACTGCCTTCTGCCTGGATGTACAGGAGAATCAATTATATTTCCAAAGAAATAGAAATGAGTATCAAAGGAAGAAATATTATACGGTTATTTTAGCTTTCAGTTTGGTAGTTCAGCATTCAACACTACAGCTGACATATTTATGAATGCTTAAATGTCAGTAAATTGTATAAAAACAATATCTCTGCAATTTATGAATCTATAATTCATTTTTTCACTGTCTGCTCTATATTTCATCACTTCATCATTTTCAAGAAAGCAAGCATTCTGAAGACTGAGATTATATCTAGCAAGTGGCTCTATATGAGAAAAGGGTTGTTATTGTTGTATCAAATTTACTCCATGATAACAAATTAGTGTCTTCTACTGGTGCTGCATTTGAATGACTTAAACAAACAAACAAAAAAAACCTCCATAGAAAAGAAATAGAAGAGCAAACACTTTAGAGCAGCAATTGTATTTTAAAAATCAGTTGATTTAACCAGGTCAGTAAGTAAGGTGGAAAGAGCAGTAAGAGAATGCATTATTCTATGAGATGTGTTCATCTGGACTTAACAACCCCATTGTTCTTTCTTAGCCTTCTTTGAAAATTTATCTTGGTCAATGATGCGTGCTAAAGAACTGAAAATAATAAAAAAAGGAAAAAATCTGTAGTAATTGGGTTGAAATGCAATTGTGTACTACAGATCTTCCCCTAAGCCCACTTTTGTTTGCAGAAGAACATGAAACCAAATTGTCCAAGGATGACTGTTTCAGGCTGAGGGTTGACATGTAACACCAGTCAACCCAATTTAACTTTTCACTAGAAGAGTATTGGCAAAAGCGAGCAAATATTTTTCTTCTGCCTACAGGGTGATTCCTGTTTTATGCACTACTATTTTCTAGCTTGAGGGGAAGCTTCCAGCACAGACACAAGGTGCATCTCCCTTCCTCATTCAATGGCTTCATATTTCCATGCCATTCAGTGCCATTTTCTTCCCAACAGCTGGTGCTGCCTTCACATTTTTCTGTTGTCAGGTTGAGTCCCTCCTCCACGGAGAGGGAGGGTGCATGGCTGCTTTCCAAGAAGGGGCTCAGCCTAAGCTCAACTGATGCAAAGACCCAGATGTTGAAAGGGCAAAATATTTGGAATTGCCTTGCCAATTTGGGGATCTCATTGATGATGCCTCTAAAGGTGTTGAGAAGGATTTTGATCCAAGAGTAACTATTCTACAGAACTAATCTCATTAAGGGTATCCTGTCAAAATGCAGCCCCTTTTGGAGTGCTGCATACAACAGAGGAGTGGGAGAATTTGTCTGGGAGGTGTTATGTCTTTATTTTACCATCTTCGGAAGCAGAGCTGTGTAAAATTCATTTTGCTAGACGGAAAAATACATTAAAACACATGGAAAATATAGGTAAAACACAGTATTACCAATAAACATTTCTTTTTTACTTGGAATCAAACCCAGAAAAACATATAGATCTGAATTAATGGAGCAGTGCACGGCAGACAAATTTCTACAGGTATTATTCCAGAGACTCAAAGTGGCAGTTTTTTCACAATGTACTGTCAGACTGCATAGACTGTATAACAGCAGCTTTCTAGTAAAGATCATTTCATTTATTCTCATCTCATTGGCAGATTCTCAACTAAAACTGTATACCCAGGGTCTAAAAATGCATTGCACTGAAAAGAAAACACATTGATTATAAAAGAAGCTCAACCAAATTCAAACGTGATGTTCGGAAAGACAACAGCTTTGCAATGCTGATATCATTACTTGTACTATACAGGAAACAGTGACATTTTCATGCACTGGCTTGAATTTTATTTTTTCCTCCTCCTTGTCCTCTGTCCACCCTCCCACCCCTGGTCTCCCCCCTTGGCTCGTTACACAAAGCAGCTCAACGACATGACGCAATAATGATTGTTTAGCACCCAGCATGCTTTGGGAGACTAGAGCATTGCAAAGGAAAATCACTGAGAGAAAAAAAGAAAAAAATTGAAAGGTCCTGGTGGAAAAAGAAATAAAAAAAAAAAAAAAAAAAAAAAAGGGCACATAACATCAATGCCACCTCTGAGAAAAATCATCACTACACGAAGATACAGTATACATAATACAGTATAACATGCACTCTCCAATGATAAGCTAGAAGATCCAGAGTAAGTAAAGATTTCATACTTGTGCGGTTTTTTGTGCAAAATTCTGAAAGACCATGACAAAAATCACAGACTGAAAAAAGTTTTGAGATTGCCAGACAAGCTGTGGCATTCGATAACCACTCCAATGACCAGATCGTTAGCTAGCAGCTAAAGTCACATTGAGTGAACCGGTTTGAAGTTTTGAGCTGCTCATCATGATAAAATACAAGGCCATAGAGGCAGTTTGGAAGGGAATGAAGAGTGTTGCTTGTGAAGGGGCCAGCCACGGTGGTGCTCTGCAGGAAGTGCCACACTCCGATGTGCTCTGTCATCATTAGCATTTTTATTGGCTACATGAAGAAGGCGAAATAATATTAACTTAAAAAGAGATTCTATTTGCAGAAAAACACATGCACTAGTAACTCAGCATGGCCATGTTAAATCTCTTGAGCTTTTTCTCAGAGCAGTGCAAACCACAACACTTAAAAATCTACTTTAAAAAAATTAAGTTTCTACTTAAAAGAAACTAAGATTTTTCTTTGGGGGGAATGTGTGTTAAAAATAGAGGTAATTTACTTATCAGAGATACTCTGAGTACAACTGAGGAGTGGTATTAACAGCATTTTTATTTTCTGCTGAATGCCACTGAAAACAGGATTGAGAGCCGTGTTCGGATACCACACAGCAGCCTTATTGTGCTCTTTTAGGTGACTGAGAAAAATAAAGCTTCACAAAGACAGGTAGAGTGAGCTGGTAAAAAATTTAAATCTGTGATTGTCATGTGTCTGATCTGATCCAGGAGAGCATGGCTTTACCATTCGCAATCATTTGCACAAAGAAAACAAAGAAAGGGCAAATGATACAGTACTGTACCTCCATGGTCTGAGACTGGTGCATGGCTTTGATTGCATTCTGTGCCATTGCCCTTGTAGAAAATGTGACAAACGCACAGCCTGTGGGAACAAGGGGACAGGGAGCAGGAAAGACAAAAAACAACAAGACAAAAGGGTTGGACGCTTGTTAAACCAACACAGTCTACGAGAACGGCCACAAGACGACACTGTTCTCAGTAGTACATAAAAATAAACAACTTCTCTAGTTTATTTATTGACAGTGCTGACTTGCTAATCTGACCATAGATGAAAGAAAAAAAATTAGGTGGAGATGGGTGACAATAAGGGTTTTTTTTGTTTGTTTTGCTTTGTTTTTTGTTTTTTTTTTGTTTTTTTTCTATTTTGTTACTGGTTTTGTTCTTTAGCCACAGGGTTTGAAATAAATAAGGCTTTCATGTAGCCTTTGGATTGCATAGTTAAATCTATTCAGACCATGCATTAACAATTGCTTGCTCTGGCTTTTGTGTAGGTAAACTGTGGATAGTGATTAAATGTCGGCAACACTGACAGCTGAACTGAGAATTTAATAAAGGGGTCCATAACATCACAAATTATTGTGATGCACCAAGAAGTATCATACAAATAAAAATGAGAAAAACACCAGTGTGTATCCTGTGACTATTTGTGAAAAGACTCAGACAAAATTCAGTAATGTAGGTGGAATCTCAACATTTAAGAGAATAACATTTTAAAAATAAAAAACCTTACGGTACTTGTTTCTCTGAGTTCTAGGTACAAGTATAATTCTTTGATCCGTGAAAGCTACTGCCAGCTTGAACAATTCTGAAGCTATGTGCATGAATAGCTGAAAAAATCACTTTTTTTCCCCTCTTAAACCTTTAAAATCATAATAAAAAGCCAGTAGGCTAATGCCTGGGCTATTTTTCCACCCTTTTACTATTGTCAGCCATACCTACACTGGGCATGGTGCAGGTCAACGTTTTCAGTGCATGACTCACTGCCCTTTTGGCTAATAAAAACATTGCCTCCTGAGATTTACATTTTATTCTTCATGCACCCTTGGGCATCTTAAAGAAAAAGACTGTGAAATTAATGCAGATTCAGGCTGATTTTGTAATAATACCATGGCACACTAAAAGCTTAGCTAAAGCAACACAGACTTATTTCACTTGTGATCTCTAATGACTTTAAAAGTGCATTGATTTTCAGCTCCCTTAGCCTTGCACAGTTTGAACTTAGGTTTCAGAGAATAATTTAGTGTTCCACTCAATTTCCTCAAAACATTATTATTATTACTACTTAAAAGATTTCCAAATGAAGCAGATCTAAGCACTGAGAGGCTAAAGCATATTGTCATTTTAGAGCTAATGCATGAAAGCTACATTCTGGCATCAAAAATACAATATTGTTGCCCCTGTGGCCAATGGGCAAAATAAACCATTTTGCAATCCAGCAAGCAACAGATTGTTTGGTTTATGCAAATCAATTTGAGGCATAGAATACCTTTTCTGTTTAGCTCTGTGTGTACCTGGTAAGATTATCAAGTCAAGACTGTATTCACATTTTAATCAAACAACAGTAAGAGAAAGCAATGCCTGATCATTACCCAAAAGCACTACATCTAGTCATGAAAATAAAGTCAATGCATTTTTGCATCATGCGGTATTTTTTTTTCCCTCTTTAATGTAAAGGCCCTTGATTCAAAAGAACCTAAGCTGGCTTATGTATCTCTGGCTGATAGATGAGCATCATAAAATCAGAAATCAGAATTCTTTTACCCAAACTTCACCACAGCATTGTGACTTTCTGTATTTCTTATTTCTATTAACAAAACAGCTGATGATGTCTCACTACTGTTTAGCCACACTACATAATGCTATACTAGTCTTGTTCAGCAACATATTTCTGTCAAAGAATATGATGTAACAAACCAGCTTTCTGTACAGCAATCTAGGCAAAATGTGCAGTAAAAGGGTAAATAATCTAGAGTACTTCTAGATTCCATATTGCTGCTGTGCACTAAAATTAAGTAAATAACACAAATTTACCATCAGTCTCAAAGTAATCTCTCTTAAAACCATTTCTGTTATTAGCATTATTCTTTTCTTGTCTTGCAAATTCAGTGGGGGATGAGTACAAATAGAGATATACTGGAGGGCAGGCAAGGAACCCCATACAGAGCCTTGAATAATATTGTTGATAATGGTCAAGAAATTGCTTCATTCACTTCTTTGGTTCTCACTATCCAGGAGTGTGTACTATAGTGACAATTACTGAATGGAGGTTTCAAATGCATGAGAAGCATGTCAACAAAAATCAGTAAGACACAGTTTATGCATTTATCACAATTTCTCCCCAGCAGTTCTGCTGTAAGTAACTTACTGAGAGATGTTGCAATTAGCAGGTCTCAAAAGAAATGTGAATCAGCAGAGAAATAAGGCTGCATTCCTCTCAAGATAAAGCAGAGCTCCCCCTTCCCTCCCTTAAGCACAGGGCTCAGCTGTTGGGTACTTTCAGTGCCCAAAACCACCTTCCTCCTCACTCCTTAGCCCAAAACGATTTGCATGGGTCTCGTTGCCTTTGTCATGGAGCAAAAAGACCTTTGTAGCAGATCTCTGTACCAATTTGAAAGAAACTTGTTCTTTGGGTGAGGGGAATGCCTGATGAATGAGGTTATGCAGCTTGAATCTGAGCATTTGGAAGCAGCATTCCACAGAGAGGATGGGGCTGCATTTTAATTAGGGTTTGCCAGCCAGAGGCTACAAGGTTAAGTCCCCTTGTTATCTCCATTCAGCAGGCCATTTCCCACCAAGAGACAGTGGCCATTTCCACAGTAAATTTCCAATCTGCCTCAATAGCATGGCAAAAATTCAGTAGACAATGTTATTTTTAAATTATTTGAAAACGCAGACTTTAAGAGGTTGCCATTAAGTGCCCCAATTAAACATTTGTTAGTTTAAACATCCTTCCAGACATTGCTACGTGTATTCACATTCAAGGGTTATTTTTCAGCTACCAAACCTGGACACTCACACACAACATTTGTATATTTATTACCTGTGCATATATATTTTATTGTGCGTGGAATATGGGATCATATATATTTTATTGTCTGTGAACTATGGACGCCTTTCCGTCATGACCAGACTGCCACACTGGATGGGAGTTTAGCCTATTGTCACAGGATTTGGTCTATTTAACTCAATCACTTATTTGAAATTTAGGTGTTCAGAAAAAGCTGTTCTTCTGAAATCCTCGTATTTACTGCCACAGTCAAGGGCAGGACCTTGATTTTCCTCTGTGAGGCACATATGCACTGGAGGAGGACGGTTCAGTTGGGCACCTAAAATTCAATCAGAAGTTGGTGTCCAAGGACACTGGATTTCATTTCTTTATGCTTCTGAAGGGTTGGGAAAAGCCTTTCCAGCACACTCTCACTCACTGTGTCACATGGGTGCAGGTGGTCTTTTGGGAACACACTGCCAGCTTTAGGACCGTAAATCACAATTATAAGAGGACAGGACTAATCAGATTTCATGCCTCGTGGTGCAAGGAAACAAGAAAGATTTCCGTGGCCTCTTACCTCATCCTATGGAACATGGCATTGATTGGCGTGCCACGGAACGAGGTCTTCCGGACCCACAGCTACGAGCAAACTATTTCTGTTCTACCCCACCGAATCCTGATATTCAATTATTCCCTTCTTACTGGAGCTGTGGAGCTCTCTGGGAGGGAAAATATGGAGAGGGGGATATTTCTATAGCTAATGCCTTGAAATAGCTTCATTTGGTACAACCAGCTACCTAACTACACCAAAAAATAGATCGTTTTGTAAAAACAGCCAACCTACAAGACACCTCACACTTATTTACCAGCTCTGGTTTCAAAATGTCAGGGATCACTGACAGAAAGAAAAGGGGAGGGAGAAAGAAGATCTAAGAATTTTAGCTGCTTCTCCAAGGCTGCCTTCTCCCCTGCAGCAGATAAATGAGTGACTGGGGAAAGGCTGGTGGAAGTAATTTCCTTCTGCAAGCAGAGTTGGAGTAAGGCACCCAGCCCTGGCATGGGAGAAATTTTGGAACCCATTATCACACCTGCCATGTTGACTGAGAGAACATCTAAACTCACAGGGTTACTCGTTACTCCTCTCCCACCACAAACTGAAAGAGAATTCTGAAAAACCAGTCAAATCTGATAGGCTTCCTCCTTGATCCTGGCCATCCCAAACCTAGGGCTTGCTGCTTGAGTGACTGAATATTTGAAATATTTAAAAAAGCCCAGCTCTGCCCCATTTAATCTCTGCTTCATGTGATTCTTCTCATCTCAGGCTTTTCTAGAGATGTTGAGAAGCATTCAGTCAGCAGTTCTTGCACAGCCTAACACAACATTAACACCTGTGAGCTGCAAGTGAAGTAGAACATTTTTATGTATGGAAGCCTCAGGTAAGGTCCATACCTACACAAGAAACCTCCCTCATGAAACCACCATGATATACCAGAGGTTTTAAAGTGAAGCCAAAGGGAGATGCAAAATCCAGAGACGTTGTTTGGAAATCTAAAAACATGGTTTTGACACAGAAGAAGACCCATGAGATTTTCAAAGCCACCCAAGCAACTGCAGTGCTGTGAGTGCTGGCTGCGCAGCTGGTGCTCTCATGGTTGCACCACAGCTTCCCAGTACACTGTAAACAAGTTTTTCTTCAATTTCTGTAAAAAAAACAAAAGTGAAAAGCTGCCAAATACTCCTGCAAGGAGTAGTTGGGATTCTCTGAGATGAAAGCTTCTATTTAAAGAAAAGATAAGGCTTGAATAAAAAGCTATGGAAATTGAAGTGTGATAAAAATAAGCTCTAGTTGGGTTAAAATGTTTCTAGCTGAGATTGCAAAGTAGACTTTTTCTTTTCCTTTCCTGTGCTAATACAGCCCAGTCTGAAGGAAGGAACATCCTGGAAAACAGCCTTCTAATGAAGACATCACACAAAAATCTGTCTTGGCGGCTAAAAAACATTTCATCTACAAACTAAATTGTACATCAAATTGTTTACTGTAGTGATATTTAGTTGTTAAGTATTACCTAAGACACACAACGACAGGTCTGAGACCAAGTGCAACAATTCAGTTTAAAGAAAATAATTTGAAAAGCCACAGTGAAGCTCTTCACTTTATGCATATCAGGCACATAAAGGTAACAAGAGGCACATCCTGTAACCATGTCTCAGCTCTTCAGCTCTACTGATTTGACTATTGACCAGATGACAGGTTGTAGATTTTAAATTTCCTGAAGTTCATGGTTCCCTTGAAGCATTTCTAATTGGACATTCAATTACCCACCCTGCAAAGTACAGACTTCAGTAAGTGGAATTTACACAAACCCAGAATTAAACGGGTACCAAAGACCATATTGTCTAACTGTGCCTCGATGACCCTCTTGTTGGGATAAAGCCTCTTGCAAATTATTTCATTTCATGACTGCCTCTTGGGAGGGATTGCTGCAAAACTGCAGTAATGGAAATCTGAGATGTAGTTACTGGCCAAAGGCCAGCAGAGACATTGGTCAGTTGGATGTGTTTCTTCCCTCCCAGCTGCAAAAGAGGTTCAGCAAGGGAAAACAAACTTAAATGTGCCATAATGATTGGAAAAAATGAAAATGTTACCACATTGCAGCAAAAGGAATAAGGCACGGAGGTGCTTCTGAAGGGCTATTGAAAACACAGCACTTCCATGTCCTTGCTTCCCACCACTTACTGATACACAATTCAGAAGGTGACCCCTAATCTAGGGTGTTCCCACAGCTGGCACTTTGTGTTCCTTTAGCTCAGAAAGGAGCAGTAAATATCCAGAGGAAAGAAAACCCCAGCATAAAAGCCTCCTCACCTATCCTTCCCTGCAATTAATTGTGATGCAAATACTAATTTTCTTTTACTAATTCATCAAGAAAACCCTTGAATCTGAAAGTTCTGAACGGATTTTCAAGAAATTAAATTGCCTCACCATGGTGTAACTCGCTATTCCATTTCTAACCTGCTCTTAAAGCAAAGAAAGAAGGAAAAAAACCAGTCCTTGTAATCAATGTCTGCAGAAATGTTCACTTGTCCCATGTGCCTGGTGATGGTTTGTTAAAAAATCATACAATTAGGAGCCTAGAAGGCGTAGAAAAATGCATTTTGAGCTTTTTCACTATTTTCATGGTACATCCAACTCTCTCTACATGTTATTAGGAGGTTTTTTCAGTGCATGCTATTAACCCAGTTGACTTCTTTCTGGTAACTGATATATAAATCTGCACTTAGCAATACAGCAGAATAATTTGCTATGTGGTGCTCCTGTGATAAGGATAAGAGGATTTTTTTTATCATCATTACAGATGGTAATAATTCCTAGAGTGATACAGAGATATTGATCCACTGATCTAAAAAAAGCGTTTTACAAAGGCAGAGGAGCATTGCTACCCTTATTTTAACCAACAGCATAACAGAGATGATGAGCAACCAACTCACCTACGCTCAATACAGCACATCAGTGGCACAGCTACACAGCTATAAATCAAACTTGGGTATTTCTGGCTATTTTTGCCCACTCCAGCCTGGCTGAGTTTGCATCTGTGGTCATGTAGACATTACATAGTGCTGGGAGTCAGGAGGTCTGAAAGTTTCCTTAAGCCATTTACAATAAGTGATTTAAAATCTTAATCATCTGAGGCAGTTCACTTCTACTTTTTCATGATAATGAAGCTTAGCACATGATATCACTATCATGAATTTTTGTAAAGCATATTTAGCTCTTCAGAAAAAGTGGTGGATTAAACAACCCTGCAGGCTGAATCTTTCTCTCTGAATAATGAATATTGTACAGGAAGTGGCAAGCTTCTTTAGATAGTCTCATGAACCCTGCTCAAGCGGTGGCCAGCCTCCACGGCTGTTGGGTCCCTGGGTTTTTTATCTCTGCACCCAACAGGGTATTTTTATTTTTTAATACCTTTCACAGCTAGGAATTACTTGCTGCCAGCCAGCTAATTTCACAGGGACTATCCTAGAGCCTTTGGAAGGCAATGCCTTTTGGTTGCTGCCTATTCTTGTAGGTGATCAAAATACAGCAAGTTACAGGTATAAACAATGGTTATTTTTTATACGCAGGAGTGAGTAAGAATGGGGGAAAACATGACTCAAGCCAAAAAAAAAATCTCAGTTTCTTTAAAATACACTGCTCCACCACTGGAGTTCTGTATCATTAGTTTAGTCTCATTTTAGAGCTGAGTTTCAAACAGCTGACAATAGGAATTTGGAGTGCAAAAGGTGATGGTCCATTATCAGTAGTGACAGCAATGGGTGTGACTTTAATAAAGTTCTGTCAACTCTTGGTTAGGAACTACAATAGGAACAACCAGTTCCATCTCTCTCCCCCTCTCCCTTTATCTCAGCACTTATATCACACTCATCACAAAGTGTTACATTTTCCCTCGATGCCACAGGATGGGATTTCTCCTTGCTACTGGAGCCCATGTGGAACAATACAACCCTAAATCCTGCCTATGAGCTGACAGCAGACTGTTACCCTCCCAGTGGTGAAGTTGCTGATGTAGTGTAGGCATGGGCTAAAATAAAAGTCAACCCAAACCTTTTGAGTCTTTACTAAGTAAAAAAACCCAAACCCAAACCCAGTTCAAACTAAAACTGTTCTACTGAGCAGTGTAACTCGGTGCTATCTCTTGCAACTATCTGCTGGTAATACAGATTATTTGCCTGAACCCTTTAAGAATGCTTGAAAGCTGGCATAAATACCAAGTAAGATACTGTTCAAGCTTTTTTCATCTGAGATGCCACAAGGTGCACTTGTTATGCAATTGAAAAGAGACACCAAACAGAGTTTACTGGACCACATTTCCATCTCACTGCTGTGAGCACTGAACTGAGCTCCCAAAGGCTCTGGCATGGCAAGGTCAGTGTTTTCCTCAGACAGTGACTATTTTTCATTCACCCCTCTATGTCTAGGAGGGGAGCACATCTGTATGGGTGATGAGAAAATAAACAATGTTTGGGGCAAAGGGAATTAACATCTTGGAAATGGTAACATGAATTAAAGCTCATTAAGGATTGGTACTCTTTACAAAGATTTAACAGTGTAAATTCTCCCTCCTGAAGCAGTTTTTCACCTTGTGCTTTTTTCAGTCAAGCTCCCTCCTCTGCAGATGTCCCTCAGCACTTTTCATTTCAACTGCAATACCAACCATTTTCCCAACACTTTGCCTTCTCTCATGGAGTGGTGGTTTTGTGAAGCTGATAAAAATCTGCCTGAAAACCTGGTTGGCGCAGCTGAACCCATTTTGAAGTGTGAACATGGGTGTGTAGAAAGCAATTCGAGTTTAACAAGGCATGAGGCATGAGGGCATGATAGAGTATCAGTCGTGATTGTGACCGAAATGAACCCGAGCGGCACAGAGGATGCAGCTCTGCGGTGGTTACTGGCGTGTGACCTACCTGCACTGAGATCTTCAGTCTGCAGCAGGAGGGAACAGCACATTAACTGTTCAGCTGTGCTGGCCAGCACACCACACTGCCCTGCCTGATACGTCGGAGACGTGGCTTAGGAATTTCAGCTCCTGATTGCGGTGAGATTGCTGCTCACAGCAGAACAAAACTACCCCACCAACCTCACTTACTCTGTAGGATTTCATAATTAGCTTTTCTATGCTCCTACTATACCGAGTCTGTTGAATTAAAGCAAGTATGCAGTGGGATTTTTATGGATCCCAGGAAAGATCCATTTCTTTGTTGGGTGATGCTGACAAGTCAATTAAGTCTTTTTTTGGGGCTCAAAACATCTGATGCGCAGATCTTGTTATTTCAGCAGTTAATTAGCTCCTTTCCCACTTGTGTCTTCCATCATCCTTTCCTTGTGCTGCTCACACAATGAAATCAGTGAAAATCAGAAATACTTATTTTGCCTCAGTGCTGGGTCTAGAAAGATAATGGCAACACTCGACTCCATCAGTAAACATTCCTTATTGAGCTGCAGGAACCAACTTTATAGACCTGTGCCCTAATCCTCCTCAAGGCAAAAGCCATGATCATGAGGCTCTCCTTGCCTGAAGGGACTGCTGCATCCCAGCCACAAAAATTTGGGGATCACAAAGCATAAATATAAGCGCATAATTTTCTTGGGCCTCCCTATTTATTGTAAGAGTGGCATTTCAACAAGTCCTTATTGTTCAGAAGTAGTACAGTACGTGCTTTCAAGCAGTGCCATGATATATAGGAATACCTGCACTTCCTTCACTGAAATGTACAGGTGTTTTATAGAAATTGGAAACCCCCATTCACAAATTGTTGCACAAAATTCTGTGGATCCTATTGCCTACTAGAAACAAGTAGATCCAAAAGTAAAGAAAAAAATAATCTAAATCTATACCCATATCTATATGCAAAGTAGGTGCTATTACCTTTTTCTATGCCTTTTGAAAATGTAATAAAATGCATAAACTGTGTACTTTCTATGTATTTGTTTTTCCTGTGGATGTGATGTTTTTAACAGCTCCACAATTAAAATTACTTTACCCCCTGTGCCATTAAATGGCTGTAGCAGGTATAACAGTATAATCCTGCACAGAGAGATGGGGCTATCCCTGTTTCCTTTTCCACTCAACAACCCTGGCACTGATGTTTTGAGAAGGTTCATGCTCTGAGAATAAATTCAGGTCCATATACCATGGAGTTAATATGCAGTCTGTGTCATCAATATACATATATCTTTCTTTTCAATAGGTTTTCAGAAGGCCTTTCCCTAAATGGTACTTTTGCACTCAGAAGGGATCGCTGGCTATTGAAATCTGTACAGCATTTCATTCCAAGTTCAGGTTGGCCACTTGACCATTTTTGATGGTGATGCTTAACACCTCTGCCCTGGTTTTTGGGTTGTGGTAGAGGCACAAGATTTAAAAACTCTTTTTACAAACTTTTGTCCAGGCAAAGCTCTCAGGTCCAAGCTAACCTCTTTGTTTCTCAATTACAGCAGACCTATGTTTTGCATAGAGTTACAGAAAACACAGGAATGGAGGAGATAGTGCTACAACGAGGGCCAGTTCCCATCACACTTCATGCCCTCAAGCAGTCATTTACAGTCCTGTCCTTTTTTTTTTTTTGGCCTTGTGCTACAAAGCAGAAATGGGGTCAGGGGAGCAACTTTGATTTTGTGAGAGCAGAAAACTGAGGGTGTTTTCTCAGGGTGCAAAGGAACCTTTCCAGCTGACAAACAGGGTGATAACACAAGTTAATATGTTGGCACCGAGACCTTTCTGACACTGGAAATAAAAGGTGATAATTTCAGTCACTGTGAAAAGTTCATGTGGATACCTTCATCACGTGGGACATATTACAGAGTAACCTCTCGCTGCAGACAGTAGCTCTGCCTACCTTGGCTGTGACATAAAGCTCCCAATTAGCACTTAAGGAAAGAGACTTTACAGACTGCACACTCACCTCGGCTCAGCCCATCTGGTCCCCGAAGGATTCGGCATTCTTCTATCTGGCCGAACGGAGAAAACATCACCCTGATATCATTCTCATTACACTTCTTCGAAACCATTCCTATGAACAATTTTCTGTCTTCCACAGCTAGAAGATAAAAATAATGAATGAGCAAAGGCCATTTCATCTTTTTGCTGTGATCAATGCTTCATTACCACATCAAACCAAGCTCCAGTCATGTGAGTCTGGCTCTGTAACTGAAGACAAGTCCTAAGGCAAACACTTTATACTTACAACCTCCCTTCCCCCCTTCCTCCCCCACCCCAAATATCTCATTTTCTCTCTCTCTCTCTCTCCTTTTTCTAGTGGTGCTTGCTGTTTATATAACATATTAATTGGCTGTCTTAGTCACTCTGCATACACCTCCCCTTCATGGCTTCTAAAAGGAAAGTATCCTCTCAGAGACACTTTTAAAGAAATTTTTGCATAGATTCTAATTCAGATAAATTCCCTCATCCCCCTCATGTGTGAAAGAAATCATGATGGGGTGAGGGTGAAGAAGGGATTGTGCACATAACGATACAAGCTAATGAAAAATATTCCTGAGAAATGTTTTGAGAGCAGCTCCTATCTGAGCTTTCAATTTCAGCCAACTTAATGCACGGCACTGGAAAGGCAGATGTGCAATGACTGCTCTGGAAAAAAAAAGCATTAAATTTTTCTGCTGTTTTTTTTTCAGTGCCACAGCCCTCTCCCCTTCAGGAGGACACAAGACGTATTTCAGGACATCACCTGAACACCCTTTGATGCGTAATGATGCTGAGTTTGCAAAAAAACCACCATGAAAAATGTGCTTTACCTGAATTATTGGTTGAATATTTCCTGCCTGTACTGTCACCAACACCAGCACAAGCTGGACTGCTGCAGCAGGATGCACACAGTCCTATTAATCAAACTCAAATGTACAGGTCTAAAGCCGGGGACTCTTTTAAAAAATGGAAGAGGTCATCAAAACTTAATTCACTCCGGAAAAACTTAAAAATGTTAACACACCCACCCATCTATATTAAACCAAAAATCTAAGTGCTTATTATACAGTACATACACCAGTGCTTTCTTCTTCTCTGGAAATGGCATGTAAATCCAATTCCCTGTTAATGAGCAGACTGTCAAGGTTTGTGGGGAAGCAAAGAGGGAAGGAAGGCTTTACTCCAGAGAGTCTGCAGTGCACTTACTTATTTCTATTATTGTGCAAATTATTTTTGTAATGAAGTATTTTCATTTCTGGGCTTACAAAAAAAAAAAAAAAAGAATCCTCCCTTGCTCACTAACTCTGTCTCCTGTATTAGTACGAGTTTGTCATATGGAAAAAATTGCAGCTGAGGAAGAAGGAACTGCATCAATTTTTTCTAGGATTTTATTTGTGTTATACTTCAACACTTTCAGGGCATTTAAAAATTCCAAGAATAACAAGTAGAGGTTCATGTTTATTGATCACAAGAAGCGTTTGAAGTAATTTTCTCCTTAAATCGCTCACTTTAAAAAGTATTTGTAGCTTTTATATAAGCAAGCACCAAACCCATGCATTTTTCAGAACCCAAAACAGAGACCAGCCCCTGCAATCCCAGCTTCTCACTCCACAAGCTTGCAAGAAAATTGGTGTGAATTTAACACCCAGGGGAAGATGTTTCCTTCAGCAGAGATTCCTCAAGACTGAACATTTTCATTCACACTTTATATTGAGGTTCCACATGCAGGTGAACCCTCCAGAAAGGGTTAAGAAATGATGAATGCATGGGATGAACCAGTTATATACAGATCAGGAGCTGAATATGCGTGATTGCAAATAAGACCTGCAAGTTGGGAGATATATATATATATA
>VXAX01007183.1:15510-26139 GCA_013399835.1 Leptocoma aspasia
GCCAGCCAGGCCGCTGTCCCGCCGGTCCCTGGCGGGGAACGCCGCGGGAAGGGGCCGGCAGCTGGGGAGGGGACCCCGAGCCCGCGGTCCGGGGGCGCTCAGGCCTTCAGCTGGTGCCACTGTGCCACCGCCTGCCGCGGCCGGGCGATCATGTCCTTCCAGTGCTTCACCTCGCCGGGACCGCTCTTCCAGGACAGGTAAATCTGCGGGAAACGCATCCCTGGAGCCACCACGGCCTCTCCATCCCCTCCCGCTGCCCGGCTCTGGCGCTTTCACCCCCAAACTGCTCCAGCCCCGCATTTCCAGGCTCGGCGCGGAGCCGGGCTATTTTTATCCCTCGATTTTCCATATGGCGCCGCGGAAAAACGCGTGTGCCACCTCTCGCTGCTGCTGCTGCTGCTGCCGCCACCTCGGGGAGCCGGTGCCACCGCTCCGGCTCCGCGGATCATCGCCGGAGAGCCGGGATGGAGCAGAGCTCGCTGCTAATTGTGCCATCAAAAGTGATTAGCGAGCCTGAGGCCACGGCGGGGTTTTAACGGAGAGGGGATATCATGGACACTGCCTGTCCATCCCTGGAATCGGCCTCTTGGATGTGCCCACGCTGGGGACGCCGCCACCTCCGCCCCTGCCCGGCAAGCCCGCGGCGCTGATCCGGGATTTATTTAATGGATTTATCCCAGCTGTGTTTTCCCGACCTCAGCGCGGCGTCCGGGGATCATGGGCGGAGATTATGGCACTCGTTTGTCATCGTTGCGCTAACGATGAGCTGGGTGAGCTCATGGATAATTCCGCCGCTCCTGTCCCCGGGAGTAACCCCAGGTGGTGGGATCCATCCCGGTGTGGCTCCCCATGCTCCATCCCTGCCTTTCCGGGAGAGCTCTGGCCCTCTGTGGCCGTGACACCCAGCACGACGGGTCCACACTGGAGATGGCACCAGGCGCCGGCAGCGCCGGGCCTGGCTGTCCCCGATTCCCACCTGGGTGTCCCCCGGGCGTGTCACCCACCTTGCCGATGACGTCATTGCGGCTCAGCCTGTCCTTGTCCATGACGGTGATGACGATGGTGGTCTCGCGCAGCCGCTCCGTGGGGATGTCGAAGGCGAAGGACTCGTTGAAGACGGGGTTCAGGCACCTCTTCATCACCACCGTCTTCTTCTTCTCCACCCGCTTGTCCTTGTACATCAGCCACACTTTCACGTAGGGATCTGGCGGGACAGGAGCCGCCCTCAGCCCCGGATGGCAGCCAGGGAATGCCACCCAGGATCGGGGGCAGCCGGTGCCATACCTGAGGTACCCCCGATGTCCATGGCTTTGAGGTTCCGTGCCTTGATGATGTTCACCACGATGGAATTGGCCGAGGGATTGTAGCACAGCGACAGCAGCAGCTCCCCGCGGCTTCCCTGTGGGAATACAAGTGTATTCCCTGAGGACACCCACGCCCCCCAGAGCTCCTCTGTGGGAGCGGGGTGCTGGCACTGGACCCCCGACAGAGCAGCCCAAGGGTGGGGTTTTTGGGAAAGCACAGCAAATCAGGGCAGGAGGAAATGGGGCCGCCCCCAGCGGGACGTTTTCTGGTCTTGCTGGAGGCAGGAGAAGGAAAAAACTTTCATTTTAGGTCTACCTGAAACAGTTTGGTTTGACCCAAAATGAGACTTCAGGCTACTTAATATAATATTTGGGAAGAGAAAAATCTCCATCAGATGTTGAAGCAGAAAATGTCCCTCTTGGGATGGGGGGTGGTCTTGTTGGGACACTGCAGGGACAGGGAGTCACCTCCCCTCTCCAGGGGGATGGGGGGGGTGAGGTCCAGGGCCTTACACTGCCATCACTGCAGGGCTTCAGGTCCTTCCAGAAGGTCTGCATCTGGGTCAGGTCCACCTTGTTGAGCGGGATGGACACCTCTCCAATGGGATCATTGCGGCTGAAGCGGTCATAGTCGAGGACCTGGAGGTACAGCACCCGCTGCACCACCTTCTCATAGGGGAACCCTGTGCCAGAGATGGAGAAACCAGAGAGATGAGGAGCACTTCCAGGACTGCTCCACCCTTCCTGCCCATCAGGCAGAGGACAGGGAGCAGCCCGTGGCACAAGGAGCTGCTGCCACATTAATTCCTACATCTGCGCCCACCCACGGGGGTACGGAGCCTTCCAAACCTTCCCCTTTATGGGATGCACATCCAGCCTGGCCCCGGTGGCTTGGCCAGCCCATCACATCACCAACAGCCACCACTCTGGTGGCTTGAGCTGAGCTGAACCCCAGGAGGGCCCCACGAGGCTCTGCCCCCACCCTGATCCCCTCCAGCCCACCCCAATCCATACCTTCAAAGAGGAAGGTCTCGTTCCAGTGCGGGTTGAGGTTCTTCCTCTTGACCTTGGTCTCCAGCTTGTGCTTCTTGTCGGGGAGCAGGTAGATCTTGACGAAGGGGTCGCTGGTGCCGCTGAAGTCCTTGGCCGGCAGCTCCTGCGCCTTCATGATCTTCACGGTCAGGGTGGACTCCTGGAAGTTGTAGCCGACGCTGAACTGGATGCGGCCCAGGTTCTCCCGGCTGACGCCTTCGTGGCCCTCGTCATCCTCGGAGCCCGGGGAGAGCTGCGGGAGCGGGGGAAGAGGAGGGGGGTGAGCACGGCGCCGGGGACTGGCGAGGACCCGACTCCCGTCCCCCAGACCCCAGCCCTGCCAGCTGTCAGGGGACATCAGTCTCTCCCCGGCTTCCCGCTGCCCCCACCGCTTCCGACGGCTCCTGGCTCGGCGCCATTCGTCCCGCGGAAGGAACGGGAGCTCCAATTAGCCAAATTCCTCCTGACAGCGCATCCCTCACGTGTCCAGCACCGCTCGCTCCCTCGTGCCAGCCTGGGGGACACGTCCGCCGCGTGCCGCCTCAGCCGACGGGGACTCGGCACAGCGGGCAGGGACGTGCCGGGATGGCGCAGGGAAGAGCTGGGAGGGTTGGATACCGACCGTGGAGACCCCCAAACCCAGTGCACCCCACCCACCCACCATGAGCATCTCGCTGGTCAGGGAGTTGACCAGGTCGGAGACGGAGGAGTGCGGCTCCGTCTTGCGGTCGGACTCATCGTGCGGCGGCTGTCCCGGTGCCGGTGCCGCGTTCCCAGCCTTCCCGGCCGCCGGCAACCTGCGGGAAGAGAGGCCTTGGAGGAGAGGGGCCGGGAGCCGAGGGCGAGACAGCGAGGGGCTTCCCGGGCGCCCTCTGCCAGCGGATGCTGAGCCTGGGCTGTGCCAGCGCCCGACGGAGGCTGCCGGGACACGCGGTAGCTGCAGCCCAGCAGCATCCCGGCCCTGGTCCCCAGGGCTAGCTGGTGGCCTGGCACCTTTAGGGCACGGCAGCAGGTCGCCCTGGCCACGTCCTACGGTGATGGCAGGGACAGCGCAGTCCCCACAGCACCCACAGCTCTGGCTGCTCCTCACACACCACACCCTCCTATGCCGGTGGGCGCTGGGCACCCACGGGTGCTCCACGTGGGCTCGCTGCCCTCTGTCCCGTTTTCCTGTGGCTGAGACACCCCTGGGATCACTGTCCTGGCTGTCCCCACGCACGGTGGCTCCCGGGCACAGTGCTGGGCAGGGTGGGCAGCCGGGAGCAGTGGGAGGCAGACGGACAGAGCAGCGATGGAGACAGGCAGGAATGCGCCGAGGCCACGCTGCCACAAGGCACGGGGACAACGGGACACAGGCGAGTGGCGGAGGGGACAGGNGAGGCGCAGGGACACACGGGAAGCCACAACATGCCACGGACACGCGCCACCACGCCAAGCACACGCAGACACACGGGGAGGGGACATGGGGGGGCGATGGGGACACCCACACGCACACACGGGATGGCACCCAGGAAGGACTGGAGAGGCCGAGGCAGCTGGGGAGGCAAAATTAGGTTAAAACCAGGGAAAAGGAAGGCGGAGGAGCCGGCGGCGGGGCCGCTGAGCGAGGAGGCGCCGGTGGAGCCGGGAATGCCGGCGGAGGTCACGGATAGCGGGAGAGAGAGCGGGAGAGAGCAAAAGAAAGGAGGAGCAGCGTCGTCCAGCGCCGGCCTGCCGGGAGGGAATGGGAGAGAGGAGCGGGGCGGGTGGACGGACAGACGGAGTCGCCGGGAGAGGAGACACGCCGAGGCTCCGGACTGGAGCCGCCGGGGACAGGCTGGAAGGAAGATGCTGCGAAACAGAGATGGAGGAGATGTTTTGAGGAAGAAGAGCGGGTGGTCGGCAGCATCGGTGGGCGGGAAAGAGCCGAGGCTGCCGGAGCACGACCCCTCCGCCGGCTGATCACGCCGCGTCCTGCGGAGTCCGGGGAACGAGGAGCGAGAGGGATGGAGGTGGGGAATGCCATGCATGTGCTGGGCTGGGGGTTCCGAGCAGGGAGCAGCGGCAAGCGGGGAGCGGGGTCTTGCGGCACAGCCACCCACCCGCCGTGTCCCACGTCCCCGTCCCCTCGGCACGGGGCAGCCGGCGGCCGGCACGGGCTGCCGGTGCTCCCGGCGGGGACCGGCTGCGCAGCGCGACGCCGGGGAGGGAAGTGCTGAAAGATGGAGCGAAACCAAGCGGAGCAGGGTAAAAATAGCCGGCGGGCGAGAACGGTGCCAGTTCATCCGCACGCCGAGCACAAGGGGAGGCAGCGCCCGCCGGCTTCACACCTCCTCCCCGCTCCGGAGGGGATGAACACCCGCTCCCGGCGGCGCACGGACCCTCTGCCTCTGCCAGCCAGCGCCGGTGGCCGCGGCCGGGCGCCGGTGCCGGGGCTGGATGCGCTGCCGAACCTGCGGCACGCCCGGAATGCGGGGAGCAGCCGGAGGCGAGGGGCTGTGCCGTGCTGGAGGAGAACGGGGGGTGCGGCATCCTCCCGGCCTGTGGCGCTCGCTCTGCCCCCCTGCCACCGCAGCGGTGTCCCCGGATCCACAGGGGAGCTGCCTATCCCGCCAGGATGGAGGTGGCAGCAGCGTGTCGGGATGGGACGCGGCTCAGCCCATGCGGCATCACTTGGGGGGTACCCCCCGTGTCCCACTGTCCCTGAGCGTGTCCCCTCGCCCCCCCTCCCCGCATGCAGCCAGGGCCGGGAAGGGGAGGAGGGGGAGGAAGGAGGGAGGAGGGAGGAGGAAGGGATGGGGATCCTCTCGGTGCCGCTGCTCCAGAGGCAGAACCGCGGGTGCCGGTGCTGGGGAGAGCTCAGACGTCCCGGTGCCCGCTGGGCCACCCTGTGCCGCTCCAACCTTCGCGCTCCACGAGGCCAGCCTCCTCCTCCTCCTCCTCCTCCTCCACCCTGGATGAGGCCCTCGTCTCCTCCTCCTGCGGGACTGGCCTCGTCCTCGCTCATACCTCTTGTCCCCCTGAGCGTTCGCCTGGTTCGGCTGCGTCCCAGCGGGTTGCAGGTCGGGAATATTGGCAAAGTCATCTTGCTCTGAGAGTCCCAAAACCAGGGATAACACCACCATCCGGCCTTCCCTGCCCGGGCGGCCCCGCCGGCAGCGGGAGAGAGAGAGAAAGAGAGAGGAGAACACAGCGTCAGGCAGGGAACCGGCAGGAGCCGGCGGCGTCCCGCGGACCCCCGGCGGCGAGGGGACCCCGGCTCTCCCCGCCGGCTCCTGCGAGGTGACGATGGCCGGGATGGGCGCACAGGGCTGTGGGGAGAAAGGCGCCGGCTCCAGGGAGCCCGGCACGCGTGGATACCCGCGCTGTCCCTCTCTTCCACCGCTCCGGGCAGGGAGGATGCCCAAAATCCTGATGAAGGGGGGAAAAGATGCCTGGAGGGGCTGGGAATGAGGGAGAGTGTGACAGGAGTGAGGTGCCAGCATCATTCCATGGAGGAAGGGATTGGCAGTGCCCTGGCCAAGGCTCTTTGCCCTCGCCGGGTCCTCACCCGGGTCTGTAACTGCATTTATGCCGTGGCGCCGGGGAGGGTGAATGGGGTGAAGAGTGAAAGAAAAATCGATGGATCGGGAAAGAGGCGGTGGGAAATGACAGCGGCTGTTCCGCTGGGAAGTGGCGCTGACTCGGCACGTCTGGGCTCTGCGGCTGCTCCCTCTCCGCCAAGTCAGGCTGGAACCAGCACCGGGGCTGGGTAAACAGGGAGAACGTGACCCTCGGGACGGCTGGTGAGCCGCAGCTCCACGTTGGGAAGCCGGGAAATGGAGCTGGGGGGAACCCGGGACAGGGTAGAGCGGAGAGGGGATCGTGGGCAGCGCACCCCAGGGTGCCTGGAGGAAGGTTCAACCCCCTCACCAGAGCGGGAAGGAGTGAGATGGGCACCGAAATTTGTGTCTCTCATCTATTCCTGATGCAGGAAGTGCTGTGCCAACCCATGGAAGGGCAGGGTCAGTCCTGCGTCCCCCTCCAAGTGCCACCAGAGTGCGGAAAGCAAAGCTGGGACCTCAGCATTCCTTTTTCCAGGGTGCCAGGGGGCAAACAGCTGCCTGGGGGAGGGGGCTGGAGAATCCAAGGGAAGATGGAGCCGGGGGGCCCAGCTCTGCAGAGGAGGGACAATGTCATGTGCCAAGATATGGTGACAACACGGGACTCGGATTAGTCCCCGGGGTTTGATGACGGAATCCAGCGCCGATGGAGGAGCTGGGGTTAAGGTGCATTGAAGATCCCACAGCTCCTCCAGCTGGGAATGATACCGGGGCCCAACTCACGGTCACCCCGGCACGGGAGACTCTGCCACCTGCACCGTGACAACCTGGGACAACGCCACTCCCTGGGGACCTCGCTGGTGGGCGTCCATGGGGATGGAAGGGGATGGCCAGGGACGTGGCAAAGCACATCGGGGAAGTGCATGAGCCCCCTCCCTGAGCCCCCCGTGAGCCGGGGGGGACACGGACCTTCCCGCAGGCCATGGGCAGCGTGTCCCCAGGGGGGACAGATGAGCGGCCGCGCCGGGGCAAGTAAAGCAGCAGAGGAGAGAGGGATGGAGAGAAGGATGAGCAGAAGGAAGGAGCAGAGGAGAGAGGGAGGGAGGGAGAGAGGGTTCTGGAGAGGGATGAGCAGAGGGATAGAGCAGATCAGAGGGGGATGGAGAGGGAATGGAGAGAGCAAAGGAGCAGAGGAATAGAGCACATGAGAGGGTGATGGAGAGTGATGGAGCAGAGAGAGCAAAGGAGGGGAAGGGATGGAGGGAGGAATGGAGCGCGGTGGAGAGGAGAATGCAGAGGGCAGTGATGGCGAACGCACACTTACAGGAAGGACTTCATGTCCAAGCCGCGGTTGCGGATTTGCCCCACCACGTGGTCCCAGCTGCCGGGGTTGGAGCGGCTCCTGCCCCCGGCCATCCGTTGCTTGGAGCCGGCCGCGGTGCCCTGGCGCGCCGGGCCGCCGCGGGAGCCCCGGGAGTTGGCGGCGGCGGCGGAGGAGCCGCTGTGGGCCTGGAGGTGGCCCAGGCTCTGGCTGGTGGTGGGCTGGCTGTGGTTGGCGCGCTGGTGCTGGCTCAGGGGCTGCTGCAGACTTTGCTGGCGCACGAGCGTGCGGGGCCTCTGGAATTTGGGATCGCCTGCTGAGGTGGGGATATACTCAAGGGTAGTGGCTGTGGACAGGGTGGAGTCCTCGAAACTTAGGGAGAGGAAGGGTAGAGGAGAGGAGAGAAAGGAGAAGAAGGTGAAGGGGCAAAATTGGAGGAAGGAAAAGAAGAGAGTTAGAGAGAAGATGCCCCAGCGCAGGGAGCGCTCCGGCGGGAGCCAGCGGGGGCAGCGCCCGGATCCTCCGCCTCTCGCCCGCGGCTCGGCCCTGCCGGCGGCACGGGGAGCTCGGGCCGCCACCATCCTGCCTCCCGGGGGTCTCGCCAGGGCCGGATGCCCACCCGCTCCCGCGGCCGCCGCTCCACCAGCGCCTTCCCAGCACGCCGGCCGACCTGCTCTGCGGGATAATTAGGCTGCTGCGGGGAGGCAAATCCCGTGGCGCCCGCTCACGTGTTGCCAGCCAGCCCATCCCAGCGTCCTAGTCCCTCCCAGTCCAGCCCAGCACCCAGCAGCGGCGCCGCGGGGGCTCGGCGTCCCATCCCCTCCGTGCTGGACACTGCGGGAAGGGGGGAATCCCGCAGAGCCGCGCCGGAGGCCGAACCCCCGTGGTGGTGACATTCCAGCGAGGCGTCCCCAGGCCCAAGCCAGGCTCCAGCCGGGGTGGGAGATCGTGGGATTGGGGGATACGGACGCAGCTCTGGTGGGACACGGAGAGCGGAGCAGCCCGGCCCGGGGAGGACGGGCTTCGTGTGGGCGGCGGAGCGGAGAGAGCAGCGGGATGCCCCAAGGAAGCGGCGCTGGCCATGCAGCACATGCGTGGCACAGCCCATGCAGACGCGCCGGATTGCCCACGGTAGCCCGGGAAGCTCGTGGCCACGAGATCAGGGGAGAAAAGTCCTCCCGGGACCACCGCCTGGCACCGAGGAGTGGCCTTGAGCAGCAGCCACCGACCCTGTCCCCGTCCCGGCGCTGGCGGCTGGGACCGCGGGGCGAAGCTGTGCCATCGTGCAATACCAGCAGCGGGGACAGAGAAGGAGCGGGGAGGGATAGACAGCTCCAAAAAAACAAAACAAAAAAAGAGGTGAAGAAAGAGCGAGAGGTGGGAGAAAGAGAGAGAGGAGGGAAGGGAGTGGAGAGGAGCTCAGAGCTAGGATGGACGGAGCCCCCCGACCGGGGCCGAAGGCACTGCCCGGACGCTGCCGCCCCCCGCCTCCGCGCCAATGCCGACCTCCTTTCGTTTTCCTATCGAATCCTAAATTAGTTCAATTTACAACCTCTCAGTCACAGGAAACTAAATCTGGCTCCTGTCGGCCCCGCGCCAGCTGGAGGCGCGAGCTCCTCCAGCGCCGTGCCAGGCGGCACCGCGCCCTGCCCGTGCCCGGATGGATGCCCTGGCACCGGCACAGCCAGGCCCTCGGCCTGGACCCCCGGGACGCCCCCAATCCCGGCGGCACCGCGCCCTGCCCGTGCCCGGATGGATGCCCTGGCACCGGCACAGCCAGGCCCTCGGCCTGGACCCCCGGGACGCCCCCAATCCCGGCGGCACCGCGCCCTGCCCGTGCCCGGATGGATGCCCTGGCACCGGCACAGCCAGGCCCTCGGCCTGGACCCCCGGGACGCCCCCAATCCCGGCGGCACCGCGCCCTGCCCGTGCCCGGATGGATGCCCTGGCACCGGCACAGCCAGGCCCTCGGCCTGGACCCCCGGGACGCCCCCAATCCCGGCGGCACCGCGCCCTGCCCGTGCCCGGATGGATGCCCTGGCACCGGCACAGCCAGGCCCTCGGCCTGGACCCCCGGGACGCCCCCAATCCCGGCGGCGCTGCGCCAAGGGGATGCTGGAAAACAGGATGCTCCGCCGCATCCCCTTAGCCCTGCCCTTGCCGCCTGCTCCATCCCATCCTTCTGTCCGGATTCCCAGCCGGGGGACGGCTGAAGGCTGAGCCGCTCCCGCTTCTCCTCGCCTCTCCCTCCTGCTTCCCAGTGCCCAAACGGAGCGCAGCAGCCTCACGCCGAACGGGCGGTGTCACCGAGCTCTCCCGGAATGCCGCCGCTGCTGCCGGGACCCCCCGGCTGCCACACCTCAGCGCGGAGAACCGGAGCAGAGACCGGGAACGCCGGACGGAGCCCGCAGCCGGCACACCCCCGTCACCCCCCGCCAGAGCCACGGCGCTGCCAGCAGGGAAAGGTCTCAGAGACCCCCAGCCCGGCCTGGAGCCCCGCAGAGCCTGCCAGAGCTCGGATTTTCCCTAAATCTGATCAGTCCCGGACTTTCCCCAACTTTTCTCGGCATCGGGTGGCGGTGCCGGCGCCGGGTCCGGTGGCTGTGCCAGGGGTCAAGGGAGCGCACGGAGAGAAGATGCCACACACTGTCCCTGATTGTCCCTGAGGGATGGGAGCACCGGACAGCACCTCCTGCCTTTGGGACACCACCGAGGTAGCGCTGCCTGCCCTGAGAAGCCGAGCTGGGAATGCTGAGCCGCTTCCCACCGGGATTGGGCAGGGCCACCCTCAGCGCTGGAAATACGCTGGGGACAGCACCCAAAGGTGCTGCTCCTGCCCGGCTGCCTCCTCTGCTGCCCCTGAGCCAAAACACCGCTGGGAGAACGGGAAACGCCTCCTCTCCCTCGGCATGGTGGTCCTGGGGACCTGTTGGCGGCCTCGGGGACCTGTCGGTGGCCCCCATCCAAGCGCATCCGCAGCGGGGAGCGGGCGCCCGGGCCCGCCGGCCGTGCTCGTGCCGTGCCGGACCGTGCCGTGCTCACTCACTTGGACAGGCTGAGCTTCCCTGCGGCCAAGTGGCTCTGCACCGTGTGCCAGCGGCCCCGTGCCGCCTTTCCCGCTCCGGGCTCGCTGTGGGCGGACACGCTGCTCCTCATTCCATCCTCGCCGAGCCGCTGCTTGTCCCCGGGCCGGCCGTCGCGGTCCCCGGACAGCCCGGCGGCGGCCGACGCCGTCAGTTTGGCCCCTGATAACAGAGAGCCACTGGGCCGGGCCGGCGGCCGGACCCCCCCAGACAGACACGAAGGGAGCCGGACGGACACACGGATGGACGTGGAAAACGTGGGGAGCCGTCGGGGAATGAGGGGGAGGGCGACAGAGCCGGAGGGGGCAGACGGACAAGAGACGGACAGACAGACAGAAAGAGAAAGAGAGACATCAGCACTGCAAAAA
>VXAX01007183.1:26174-39992 GCA_013399835.1 Leptocoma aspasia
CCTGGCCGCGGGGTGCGCGGGGGCCTCGGCAGAACATCCAAGAGAAAGGGCGGAGGAGGGAGAGGAGGCGGGGTGGGGGTCGCGCTCGCCGGCAGCCCAGCCCCGGGGGGACCTGTCCCCGCGCCGAGGGGGTGCCCCCAACGCGCAACCCCGTCCTGGAGGGAGATCCCGGCCGGCCCCGGGAATGCGGGAAGGAGGGGTTGCTCGTCTCCATGGGACGGCCCATGGGGTGGCGTGCGGGGAGCCCGGGAGCAAGAGGAAGAGGAGAAGGAGGAGGGAAAGGGGAAGGAGGAGGAAGGCGAGTGGGTGCTGCCCATATACTCACTACACGGAGCAAACTCGGTAAGGAGAGACTCACTTGAGGGAAAGGCGCGGATCACCGTATGGAGCGTAAGGAGAAATGTTTAGGATAAACTCCTTGGGAGGGTAGGAGCTCCATTTCTGCTGCACTGTGTTGTCATTGTTATTCCAAAAGTCTCTGTCTAGATCGCTACAGCGGCCGCATTCCGGGGGAGAAAGAAAAGGGAAATACAAGAGAGAGAAGCTGAATTCCTGCGAGAGAGAAGGGAAAGCAGCCCTCCGCCCCCGGAGTGCCAGGATCCTGCGGAGAGAGATGGGGAGCCCACCCCTCAGACACCAACACACACACACACACACGGGCACGGACAGAAGGGTGCATGGATGGATGGATGGGTGGATGGATGGGAAGAGCTGTGGAGAGACAGGAGCGGGCGGCTCCACCGGCTGGGAAGGAGAGAAGGATGTGGGGGGTTACGGAGGTGTCGGTGAGTGCGGTGCCGGCACGGCATTCCCAAATGTGAGTCCGTGTGCCCTCGGCACAGCTGTCCGTGTGTCCTCGCCTACTCAGCAGCCACGCCCTGGAAGTGCTTGGTTAACGGTGACACCGCTGCACGTTGGGGACCCTTGTGGATCCCTTCCCTTGTGGATCCCTTCTCTTGTGGATCCCTTCCCTTGTGGATCCCTTCTCTTGTGGATCCCTTCACTTGAGGGATCCCTTCCCTTGTGGATCCCTTCCCTTGTGGATCCCTTCCCTTGTGGATCCCTTCTCTTGTGGATCCCTTCCCTTGTGGATCCTTTCCCATGTGGATCCCTTCCCTTGTGGATCCCTTCCCTTGTGGATCCCTTCCCTTGTGGATCCTTTCCCTTGTGGATCCCTTCCCTTGTGGATCCCTTCTCTTGTGGATCCCTTCACTTGAGGGATCCCTTCCCTTGTGGATCCCTTCCCTTGTGGATCCCTTCCCTTGTGGATCCTTTCCCTTGTGGATCCCTTCCTGCACAACCGGCCTGCTGCCAGCACAGAACCTCTTGGCTCTGGGACCTCCTGGACCTCCTGGCTCTGGGAAGCCACCAGAGCTGCGTGTCAGGGGTTGGGGGTCCCAGCAGCTCCCCGCTGGTGCTGGGAGATTGGAAAAGCCCCCAGTGCCCACCTGCAGCTCCGGGTTGATCCCGGCCGTATGGAACGTGCTGGAGTTTTGGAAAGCTGCCTGTGCCATGACATCGGGTGGGATGTGCCTTCCCCTCCATTCCCAGCTCATCCTGGTTGGCCGGGAGCAGCCATCCAGGTGTCCCTGCACCCTGATAACACCCAGGCCAGCCATGGGAAGAAGTTTTCCATAGGCTTATTCCAGACAGGAGCTTTTTCCCTCCTGGTGGTCCAGCTCCCTCCTCCCTGGAGGCCTGTGGAGGGTGCGGAGAGGCAGTGCTGGGATGTCCAGGAGAACTCCCTCAGCTTCCAGCCTCCACTTGACTCCCTACCCAGCACCGTGCCCCAGCTCCGCTCTCCTTTCTCCATGGAATGCCTGTGGGATGCAGAGCCACTCCAGCCCCACTGGGCAGGGCTCAGAATCCACAACCCAGGCCCGGAGCATCCCTGGGGACACCCACGCCGATGTTCCTGTGACTCCATCACACCCACGGCTCAGTGGGGTGCACAGGGATGCTGGAGACACCCACCAGCTCTCCCAGTCTCCCTGAGCCCCTCTCCCACTGGGAGAAGGGGTGGCCACCTCTGTCCTTCCTCTCCCCCCCCATCCTGGCACCTACTTGATGGTTTTCTTTTCGCTGCGGCCTCGGCTGGAATCTGGAGTTCCCACAGTCTCCAGGGAAGTCTTGTAACGCCTTCCCTGTGGAAAAGAGAGGAGAAGGGGGGGTCAGGGGGTTGCAGAGGACCCCTGGAGTATCCCAGTGGAAGATGGGAGCTGCCACCACTTAGAGAATTTGACCTGGATTTTGCCCTTTCCTTTATGGTCTCTAGGCTCCATCCCACCCATCCAGGCAGCAAAATTCCCAAAGGCTCCATCCCTTGGTCCTTGGGGGCTCATGCCCTGTGTCACCCCAAGGACAGCACAGCCACCACCACCAGCATCCCATTCCATGGCCTCACTGGGAAGGAGTGGATAATTTTAGGCCTAATTGGATCTGAATTAATTGAGTTCACCTTTCCCAGCTCCAGGAAAGTGCTGCCACAGGATAATGAAGCTGGAGCTGGCTCCAAACTGGGGCTGGTAATCAGGGCACGCTGGCAGGTTCCGAGTGCTGCTCTGAGCCAGGGTGGACAGGAGCCAATTAATGCCAATTATCCAACAACTGGGAGCGAGGATGCTCCATGCAGTGCCAGGTGGATGAGGTGGGATGGGAACAGCTGCTGGAGCAGGATGGGGTGGAGACCCAGCCCTTCCATCCCACTGGTCCTGGATCTCAGGAGCCAGGCCTGACCCAGCCTGCCCATGGAATGGGAATGTTCCTGCTTTCTCCTTCTTCCCAGCCTCTCCATATCCACATGGAGCCATCTCCTTGGCTTGCTGGGGCACCTGGACCCTCAGCACAGTGTCCTTGGGCAGCCATGGGCTAATCCTGCCAGGAGCTGTGGAGGAACACCTGGACCTCCTTCGATGTCTATAGGCTAATCCTGCCAGGAGCTGCAGGGGTGTTGGATGTCCTTGGATGCCCAAGGGCTAACGCTGCTGGGAGCTGTGGGGAAACACACCTGGGCCTCCTTGGATTCACATTGGCTAATCCTGCCGGGAACCGCGGGGATGTTGGATCTCCTTGAATGCCCAAGGGCTAATCCCGCCGGGAGGAGGCACGAGGGTGCCTGACCTCTCTGGATGCTCACAGTCCATCCCAGAGGGAATCATCCCCCAGCCCTGCCCTCATCCGCGTCCCCGGCTGCGGCGGAGCGGGGCTCGTGAGGACACGGCAGCGGTGGCCGCGTGGGCACGGCCCGGAGCTGGCCCGCCAGGCTTGGCCGTCATTCCCACACAGCCGCTCCAGCCCCGGGTGCTGTCGAGGGCCGCTCGGGATGCGCCTTCCCGGCCAATTTACACTTGTTTGTTCCTCTGCCAGCTCCAGCCTCCTCCTTCGCAGCGCTTTTTCCTCCGCCAGCTCTCTCTCCCCATCCCCTGGGTGGCACCTGGAAGGGCCCTCCCGCTGCCTCGTGGCCATGCGGACCCCCTCTCCCATTCCCAAGGGAATGCTGCCTTCCCACGGCTGGGGGTGGGCATCTCCCCGGCGGGGAGTGCCGCTGCCATCTCAGCACTTGACCCAGATTCGATTCCGATGGCGAAGGAAACGTGGCCGAGCACGTCCTGCTCCCGGGAGAGGAGCAGGAGGAGGAGGAGGAAGGATGAGGGGCGGGAGGGAGCGCTGTCCCAAGCCCCCGGTGGGAAGCGGGGAGGGAAGTAGGGATGCACAGCGGGCGGCAGGGATGGCTCACGGCACCCGGCGCTGCCAGGGACGGGCTGGCCGCCTTCCCACGGGGCTTTTCCAGGCAGGAGCGTGCCCAGCAGGACAGGGGCCAGCTCGTTCCGGCTCGTCACCAATATATATCCATATATTTGGAAACTTCCCTTTGTGCCACACAAACAGTTTCGCCCAAACATTTCATTAGCACATCCGGAAAAGCCCAAATAAAAGCTGCAGCCGGCAGCTCCGGGGAGCTGCCTCCGCTTGGCTGCTGCCCTGGAAGCGGGAATCGCCCTCTGGTCGGCGGCACGGGGGGCACCCCCGGGTGCCGGGAAGGCGGGAGGGGAGCCGGACACTCACCATTTTCCGCTGGCACCACTGGCAGATCCCGCAGAGGACGATGGTGACGCTAAGGCTGACGGTGATGATGGCTGAGACCAGGAGGACGTCGCGGGAGGGGGTCCCTGGGGGGAGCAGAGCACAACGCGGGGGTCAGACTTAAATCCTGGGGTGTTCCTGGCGTGCGCCAGGGTACAGGGAGGGAAAACACAGGGAATGCGGTCCAACAGGCTCCAGCCACATTCTGCAGTGTCCCACCACGGTGGCCACCGCCTTGGCTTCTGGGCTCCCAGCGAGTGTGTCCTGGGGTGAATCCGGCCCCGAGCTTTAATCCCCACCGGCACGGCCGGCAAAGGCCGCGGCCGCGGCTTTGTGAGCCAATCCCACACGGATTCATCCCAAACAGCAGCGCAGACCCGCTCCTCCCCAGCCTTGGGGGCAACCTTGGGGACCCCAAAAGTGTGGGAAGGACCCATCAACCTCATCCAGCGCTTCTGCTCGTGTCCATGCTGCCAGCATGTGGAATGACCACTGTGGGATGAGAATACGGACCCAAGGTGGCTCAGAGGGGTCCAGGGGGACCCCAAACCGGCTCAGCCGTGTCTCCAGGCAGGACCCCCACCACAGCATCCCTGTGGGCGCTCCGCATCCCGCCGTGCCCGCTGGGGTGGGATTGTCCGTGGTGGGAGCCCCAGCTGGCGGCGGGAGGCGGCGAGGCCGGAGCAGCGCCGGGAGCGGTGCTGCAGTATAAATATTAAACAATAAATGTTAATAATTAATTCGCCCGCAGACCTTGTTATTGTAACGAAAATTCCCGGCGGCTCCCGAGGCCGGGGTGAGTCAGAGTGGACCGGGAGGGGCGATCGGGGCTCTGGAATCGCCCCCGGCATGTGCCGAGGCTCCCACAGCTCCCACATCCCCGCTGGAATCGGACGAGGAAAGGGGATGGTGACCACGAAGGGGAGATTGATAAAAATTCCTTGAGGAGAAGATGAGGGTGGCATGCGGTGGGGGTGGTTCTGGGGACAGGTCCCCCCTGCAGCACCCGCGCTCTCTCCATCCAAAGGCAGCTCCTCCATCGCTCCCGGATCACGAGGAGCCTGTGTATAAAACTCACATAGCAACTGTTGCCTAGGAGGGAATTTGGGACCAGCCCTTAATTTCCAACATTTATAAACCCCGGCTGGATAAGCTGCCGGGGGAATGGAAAGCAGCCGGCACGGCCGGAGAGCGCCGGGCACCCCTGCTCGGGTGGGACCCCGACCAGTTCAAGTGGCACCGGGGCTTACTGGGCGGGCTGGGAATTGGGATGAGCTCTCCTTGTCCCTCCGCTTGGCGCTCCCTGCTCCAGCTTGGGAACACCGTGACCCCTCTGGTTTAGCCCGGAGCTCCGACAGATCCTTCGGTCCTTGTGGGGTCAAGTCCATCCTCAAATTAATCTGGAGAGAGGGAATCAAAGGAGCGGGCGAGGGAAGGGGTGGGCACTGCGGAGGCCACCACGGCCGTGGCAGTGTCCGGAGAAGGACATCAGTGAGCGCCGGTCCCCGGGGCCAAATTCCCCGTGCCAAGGTGCAACCACACCCCCAAACCTGGCGTCACCCCGTGATCCTGATGGATTGACCAGCGGGATCCTGCCTCGGGGGCTCCAGGGGGTGTCCCTGTGCCAGGGGTGGGTCCGGCCCTTCCCGGTGGGATCACGCCAGGATCCCAGGGCGGGGGGAGCGATTCCGGCCCCCAGGCTGCGCCGCCCTCAGCATGACTTAAATGACTCGTTTTCCAGGCAATTAGCGCTCGATTAATTAAAGACTCGGAGCCGCTCGGAGTTGCTGGCGCGTCCCCAACCCTGGGGCGCGGTGTGGGGGTCCCTGTGCCGGCTGGGATGCGCGGCATGGGATGCCCTGGGGCGGGTGGATCCGGGGGGGACGCGGGGAGCTGCGTGGCACCGAGACACAGCCCCGGGAGCGGGTGACAATGTGAAAACGCGACGCTTGTTTATGCCGCCGCCGGCCCTCCTTTCCCCGCCACTCTCCATAAATCTCCGCGGCTGCCAGCGCGGATCCCGGCGGGAGCATGGAGACGGCTGCGTGGGACTTGAGGGTTAGCGGCCCTGGGGTCCCTGCGGCCACGTCCCAAATCCCAGCGGCCCTTCGCTGGTCCTGCCTCATCCCAAGGGCACAGTGAGGGGAGGCCACGAGGCGGAGACCCCACGTCCCTGCTCGGAGGGATCGAGGTCCCAATCCCGTCCCACGTGCTGGCAGAGAAGGGGATGCTGCGGAGGCTGGAAGGGGGTGGAACATCCCTGCGGCTCTTTCATCAGGATTCAATGCCACTTGACGGGATATAATTCCACTTTTCCAGGCCGTTATTGATGAGGGGATTACCTGCCTCCTCAGCGCCGCAGCTCTCCAGCGTGGGATTTGTGCGGTGCTGCGTGAGCCGGGGAAGAGGGTCCCTGTTCCAGGGGGAGAGGGCTCTGGATGCAGGCAGAGGGTCCCCGTGCCAGTGGAGAGAGTTCTGGATTCAGGGGAAGGGTCTCAATGGCAGATCTGGGACAAGCAGGGAACCCCCTGCACCCTTCACAGTGCCCACTTTGGAGTGGGAGATGGGGAATGTTTGGGAGACAGGGATGTGGTCACGTGCCTCCTTTATCCGCCGCTCCTGCGGGCTCAGGATTAGCTGCCTCCGGAGCACCAGCGAGCTCCGGCCTTTGTGGATGTGAGGAAACACTTCAAACCCGACCCCGGCACAAGGAGAGGCGCGGAGATCCAAGAGGGATTAGCCCTCTCCAGCGGCGTGTGAGCCGGAGATCCGGCAAGGTGCACCCGAGGCAGGGAAGAGCTGCCGATGCCGACGGATCTGACACGCGGCTCAGCTCCGGCATGTGCAGGAATGGTGGAGGTGGGAGCCGTGGCACAGCCCGTTCCAGGGACACCCAGAAGTGTCCCTGAGCATCCTGGTGGCCCTGGGCATCCTGGTATCCCTGGGCATCCTGGTGATCCTGTGCATCTTGGTGGCCTTGGGTATCCCAGTCATCCTGCACATCCCAGCATCCCTGGGCATCCTGGTGGCCCTGGGTGTCTTGGTGGCCCTGGACATCCCAGTGATCCTGTACATCTTGGTAGACTTGTGCATCCCAGTGAGCTTGCACATCCCAGTGTCCCTGTGTGTCTTGGTGTCCCTGTGCATCCTGGTGTCCCTGTGCATCCTGGTGTCCCTGGCCTCTTGGTGTCCCTGTGCATCCTGGTGTCCCTGTGCATCCTGGTGTCCCTGGCCTCTTGGTGTCCCTGCACACCTTGGTGTCCCTGTGCACCCCAGCAGCCTTGGATACCTTGGTGGCTTTGTGGTGCTGGTGGCCC
Organism: Leptocoma aspasia; assembly: GCA_013399835.1. NCBI lineage: Eukaryota > Metazoa > Chordata > Aves > Passeriformes > Nectariniidae > Leptocoma > Leptocoma aspasia. The sequence continues at coordinate 33,575 of VXAX01007183.1, forward strand.
TGTGCACACTCAGCTCCAGGACAGGCATGGTTTGAGCCTGGCACAAAGCCTTCCCAGGCTCAGGGGCAGCTCCACCCATTTCCCCCCCAGTTCCCTGCTTCCCTGTGCCTGTCCCAGCATTCAGACCCATCCCATGCCATCACCTCCAGCCAAAGCCCACGGCCCTGGAGCAATGCTGGGAAGGCAAAGCCCCTGCAAGGGCCATCCAGGGATGGTTCCAGATCTCCCAAACGATAGCTCCTGCACAGGATGGAGAGGCTGGAATTTCCACGGAGTGCCAGAGGCTTTGGATGAGCAAAGGCTTTGGAACAAGCCTCACACCTGTGGCACCACGGCTGGAACTGACCTCTCTGCAGGTGTCCCAGTGAGGATGGCCCTGACCAGTCTCTCAGGGCCATATTTTTGGATCCAAACCCAGAAATTCCCAGCTTTTGTGGACATTGCACCTCCCTGGCAGCTGCTCAGTATGGCAGCCCCATCTCCTGGAGCATCCTCCCACTCACCCTGTTCCAGCGGCGAGATCCACGGATGCCAAGTACCCTGGGAGGGAAAATCAAAGCTGTGGGGAGCCCCCCCAGGCCGAGATCCCACTGAGCTCCCTGGAAGTGGTGATCAAAGCCGACATCCACATCTCCACATGGAGAAACGGCTCCATGTGCCAAGCTGCCAAACCGGCAGCGGAAACGCGTGAATTCCCGGGAAAAGGGCAGCGGGAGAAGGTGCCAAGCGAGCAGCGCGCCCCCCCACCCCCCCAGGATTCCACCGTGCGCCGTCGTGGTGAGCTGCCGAGTCAGAGCGGGATGTGACGCCGAGCCTGGATGGGGATGGTGGTTGGCGGTGCCGGGGAGGAGCGATGGGAAGGGGTGGGGCAGGAATGTGGCGTCGGAGCAGCCCCTCGTGCTGCCGGGGTGGAGGGCCACACGGCACCGAGCGGGGTGGCCACGTTGTCACGCCGGGGCTTCCCAGATGCTGCCTGCCTGGCGCCAGGCCATTAATTCCTCCTCTTCTCATCCTCCCACTCATTTGCTTGATATTTCCCAAACCTCTTATTTTTAGGATGCAGCTGAAAAGCTGTGAATTTGCAGCTTTCGCTCCTGTGCAGGATCCCAGGCGCGGAGCAGGGGGGAGCGGGCCAGGACCCCGGTGGGCACAGCAGGAACGTGGAATCCAAGCCCTTGGCACAGAGAGAGGGAGAAGGGATGGGCACGGAGGGGGACCAGGCTTCCCTGCCATCCCTGGTAACAACCCAGTGGGCATTTTGGGAATGCTGTGAGCCAGGCTTGGCGCGTCACGTGGAAGAGCTGGAGGGCTGGGCCAGCTGGGTCCGGCAGTGCCACCTGCCCACGTGTTCCCAGGGGCTCTGTAGATGTGAGGGATCGTTGGAAACCCCACGGCCATCCCGCTGCCTGGCAGGATCCTGTGATGAGCCTTGGGGGAGAGGAGTGGTGCCACAGCTCAGCACCCCAGGCGTGGTCTGGGCGAGAATGGGCGTCTGCTCCCCATCTGTCTGTCTATCCGTGCGTCCCCCTCTCCAACACATCCATCAATCTCTCCATCCGTCCATCCATCCGTCTATCCATCCCTCGTACACATCTGCCTCTCCATCCAGCCATCTGTCCATCCCCCGGAGCTGTCAATCCGGCCGGCTCTGCCTCCCCCACGCTGAGCTGCCAGTCCTGGGGGGCTTCGGGTGGCAGAACCTACCCCAACACCGGCCCCGCCACGGGGGGCTGGGGGAGGGGACCACTGCCCCAAAACACTGCACAGCTCCAGGCAGATGCTCCCAGACCTCCCCTACCCCCACCAGCTGCCGTGCATGGATGTGTCCCTCCTGTGTCCCCTCCAGCCCTGATGCCACCCGTCCCCGCTCCGCGGCCACGGCAGGCAGGAGCTGGGGATGGAGGGAGAATTTGGCAAGGGAAGGCTCTCCTTCCCTGGTGCCGGGCTATTTTTGGCCGAGGATTTCTGGAGAGCCGTGTGGTTTCTCTGCCTCGTGGTGCCCACCACGTCTCTCTTCCCGAGGAGGACCCAGAAGCCCGGAGCCCTCTCTGCTCCCGCGGTTTGCATCCATCCCCATCCCCATTCCAACCCCTGCTCCCGAGAGCACGCCGCTCATCTCCCGGCCAAGCTGGTGCTCCACGTCATCCCTGCTCCAAAATGAGCCCTTGGGCATGGCTCCCCACCCTGGAGTCACCCCAGCCCCCCTTCCCTTGGCGCAGAATCCTCTCCTGGCGCTGGCAGCGGGCAAGGACAAGCGGGCTGGGCTCTCATGCCGAGTGGCACTACCAGCTCTCGCGCCGTCGCCACTTAGCCTCTCGCCCCAGGGCTCTCCATCATTCCCGAGCCCTTCGGGAGACAGCAGGAGAGAGGGAAGGCAGAGAGCCAGCGGCTCCCCGGGAACAGGGGCGGGCAGGCTCCTTGCAGCCCATCCCAGCTCCACGAGCCCCCTCTGGCTTCCCCAGCTCCCTCATTCCCCGCGGGCAGTGCCCCCCAGACACATCACCCGGGATCCACGTGTAGTGACAGCAAGGCCACCCCTGGGGACAGGATTCCTGCAGGGAGTTCAAGGATGGGGGATGCTCAGGGTCGGCCACAGCTCTCAGACCCGGCGGCTGGTGGTGCTGGGAGAGGAAGAGGAGGCTTGGAGGTGAACACATGGAAAGATGGAGAAATGCAGCTCGGAGGGAGGAGGCAGAGGAGGGGAATGAAGGGCCGAGGAAGGCCCCAGAGGGAGGACTGGGGACTCAGATATGGGAAGGTGCCCGGGGGTGGTGGAAATCCTCCAGCAGAGCCTGATCCAGGGGCTGCATCCTCCAGGGACACACAGGCAGGGTCATCCATGGGGCAGCAGGGATGGTCATCCACGGTGGAGTGGGGACAGGACCCATCGCCCCCCCGCTGCCACCAGNCATCATCCCTGCGCTCCGGCGGCTCTCCGGGAGCCGTTCCCTTGCCGGATCCATCCATAATGGATATTGTAGCTGAGCCCCCGGGGGCCGGGGGGTGGCAGCGATATTATCTGCATCTGTCTTCATTCCCCGCTCCCCCCCCTCCTTCCTCGGCAGGCGGAAAAGCCGCGAGATCTGGCGCTGGAAAAGCCGCCTCCAGCTCCTTTCATGCTCCTTGGAGTCAGGGGGGATCAGCAAGACCTCCTTGCCAGACCCCCCGCCCGGCGGGGAGCCCCCAATCCTTGTCCTTGCTGTGCCCCAGCCGTGCTCAGGGGGGTCCTGGGACACGTCAGTGCCGGCGTGGGGGGGCTGAAAGGGTCGGAATTGGTGGCGACTGCTGGGAGCAAGGAACCCCCACCGTGAGGGGCTCAGCATCCGCGTGGACCCCCCACCGCCACGGAAAATAGGCTGGAGTCGCCGTGGGGGGGACAAAGGGCCAGGGTGAGGCCGCGNCAGGGGAAGAGCGGGTCACTCCGCCTTCCTTGGATACCCGGAGCCCCCCGGGGTGCATCCCGCGGGCTGTGCCCCCCTCGGAGGGCCGGGAGCGGGGCTGCTATGCCGTGCTGTCCCTCGGCCGCCGCCGCGCCGGCTCCGTCCCCGCCGGCGCGACCGCTTCCCTTCAAACCTCATTAACTCCCCCCAAGGTGACCCTCTCCCTCCTGCAGCCAGGCCCGGGGACACCAGGAGGGGACAGGGCGCTGGGGGGGGCACCCGGAGCTGGCAGGCGAGCACGGAGCCTCCCGTGCCACAGCCANTGGAAAAGCCGCCTCCAGCTCCTTTCATGCTCCTTGGAGTCAGGGGGGATCAGCAAGACCTCCTTGCCAGACCCCCCGCCCGGCGGGGAGCCCCCAATCCTTGTCCTTGCTGTGCCCCAGCCGTGCTCAGGGGGGTCCTGGGACACGTCAGTGCCGGCGTGGGGGGGCTGAAAGGGTCGGAATTGGTGGCGACTGCTGGGAGCAAGGAACCCCCACCGTGAGGGGCTCAGCATCCGCGTGGACCCCCCACCGCCACGGAAAATAGGCTGGAGTCGCCGTGGGGGGGACAAAGGGCCAGGGTGAGGCCGCGGGGGATGCTCCGAGACGCCGCAGGAGCGTCCCTCGGGCTGGAGCAGAGGGGCTGGCTGGGAGGGGGACCCCAGAGCGGCTCAGGGTGGGGGTCCCGGGTGCGTCTGGAGCTCCCGCTCGGTGTCGGCGCCGTGCGGGACGCGAGGCTGCAGCAGGTGCCTGGCTCCCGGCGAGGCCCGTGCGCTGCTGCCCCTGAGCTCTTTGTCTGCCTTCCCGCCCGTCACGCTCCCTCATCCCGCTGCCAGCCCCTCGGCCGGCCCCCGCCTGGCTCCTCGCGGTGTGCCGGCTCCTTTGCAAGCCCGGCTTTTCTCCCAAGCCCCGGGGGAGCTGCTCCCACGGCCGCGCCAGCACCAGGGCGCTTCATCGCCCGCTCCGAGGCGGTGCGGGGGGAAAACAGGCAGCTGCTGCCTGGTTATTGATTCACCACCTCCAGCCGCCGCGCGGCTCTGCTCGGAACGCTTCCAGCCGGGAAAGATGGGGACGTGGGGAGCAGGGCCCCCGGCACCTGCTCGCTGCCCTGGCACGGAGCTTTGGGGACGTGAACGTCGCCCCAAAGGGGACATCTGGTGCCAGCAGCGGGGACAGGGATGGAGGGGGCAGTCTGGCAGGGGAAAGGGAGCTGTCCGATGTTCCCAAAGCGAGGGGGACGCTGTCCCTGTGGCACAGAGGGCACCTCTGCGGGCAGCCCCAAGCTCTGCTTCGCGCTTGGACGCGGCTCTCCTGACACATCATTTGGTGGTCCCCCAGCAGCACAGCCCCCTGCGGCTTCCCAAAAAAGCCTCCAGCTGGCGGGAGCCGCTTTGGGAAGCACCTCAGCTTGATCCCAATTCCCAACACCCCTTGCCAGCCAAGACCAGACTCCCTCGGGCGTCTCCAACCCCAGAACCAGACAGCCCCGGCAGCACCTCCGTGCTCCACGTTACCCCCCAGATCGCTCTTTCCCTGGGCAGCAAAGTTTCCCAAATTTCCAGGCATCTTCTCCCCCCATGAAACGCAGCCAGTGCTGGGGGCCGCAGCACGGTGACACGGAGCAGGGGACGAGGAGGACGAGGCTGGTGCCACCTCGGGCAGGGTTTTGGGGGGACAACAGGCACTGCTTCACCCCGGGATGTGCCTTGGCTGGCTCTTCCCAAATCATGCGGGTACCGTGTGAGATGCCAGCACCCCGTCAGCCTCCATCGGGGTGGGGGACAGACCCGGCCCCCCGTCAGCACCACGTCTGGAAAATCTGGGAGAGGTGGGAACATCCAGGGAAGCAGGCAGTGCCAGGGCGCTTGCACAGGTGTGTGCACCCCCAGCACCCCACGGCTCCAGGCGCCACGGCACAGCCGCCGCCGGTGACGTGGGAGAACTCCCACGTGACGGGAGCCCCAGCAGCCGGGGAGCACGGGGTTTGGGGAGCGGGGACAGGGGGTCTGTCCCCCCAAATCCGGCAGCTCGAGCTCTGCCCTGGGAGCTTCCAGCCTGCCAAGCAGAGCTGGCAATGGCACAAGCAGCCGTCGGTGGCCCACCGGCCGCCGACGGGGACATCTGGCAGGGACAAGGGGGACAAATTTGGGGCAGGTGCAAAGTTTGGAGGGGGAACAACGCGGGAGCAAATCTCGGGCACCGGGAGGGAAGGGCAGCCCTGCCACGCTGCTGCCGGCGGGGACAGGCTGGCGTCCCCCCTCTGCCACCCACCCGCCGGGTGACCTTGGGCCAAGCAGCGCCGTGCCGAGCTCCGGGCATCCCCGCGGGGTCGCGGTGGCACGGGATGGAGCCGCTCCCGGTGGGAGCGCTCAGCCTGCGGCCAGGCGCAAAGTTCCCCTCGAAGGCGGCTCGGCCGGAGCTGCCAACTCCCGGGCGGCGGTGACACCGTCACCTGCCGTGGGTGACAGCGCGTGGCGGTGCCCGGCGCGCCCCAGCCTGCCGGATCCCGCAGGCCTGGCACCTGCGGCTGTCCCCGGCGGCGCCCGCTGTCCCCGCGTCCCCGCCGGCACGTCCCCAAGCCACCGCAGGACACGCTGTCCTTCTGCCCGCTCCCCGGGCCCCGGGGCACGGCCGGGGACAGCTGCCAGGCCCCGCTGATCCGCATCGCTCCGCCAGCATCCTTGTGTCTCCGCACCGGCTCGGGCACCCCCAAAACGTCTCCGCCAGCGTCCCAGATTCCCTGGTGCGGGGCCGACTGCTGCCTTCCGAGCATGAGCTCAGCAAATCCGCGCCGGAGAAAGCCCCTTCCCCAGCCGCCCACCCCCGCGTGTCCCGGTGTCATTCCGGAGGTGCAGCAGGACGGGGCTGGGGGACCCCCAGAAGGACGGAGGAGGAGGGCGGTGAGGAGCAGGGATGTGCTGACCGCTGGGTGCTGGTCTGGGTGCCGGGATTTGGGGCTCTCCGGGGGGTCTGGGGGTTTGCTGGGGGTCTGGGGAG